>PVKE010008013.1:0-48919 GCA_004027555.1 Craseonycteris thonglongyai
AAATAAAATTGACAATATTTGAGAACAAACCATTGACTGACTTACGCCAATGTGTTATATACTGTGGTTAAAAGTTATATAAAATGTAGTATTTTAATATAAAATCATAACTATCAAGCAAGGACTTATTTTTTATTTATTTATAGATTTATTTTTATTGTTTTTGACAGAGAGAGAGAGAGAGAGAGAGAGAGAGAGATACAGAGTCAGAGACAGAGAGAAGGGGAAGGCCCAGAACAGTCTCCATAGTTGCACATCTTTGGTTTTTCCACATAGTTTCATTCCCCAGGTGGGCGCGGGGCTGCACAGGGCAGGAACTGGGCTGGGGCCTTGCCCCAGTGAGAACCAAGCTGGGGGCACCCCCCAGTTCAGCATATGGGTCCACACGGGCCAGGGCCAGGATTCAATCCTTGGTCCCTGGGGCTGCAAAGTGAGCGCTTAACCCACTGAACCATCCCAGCTTCCCTGGACTTATTTTTTAAAAAGACAAGCTACCAGAAAAAAAGATCAGGTACTAAAATTCCATATTCTGCCCCAACTGCCTTCTGAACTTTCATTACTTGGTATATGTGTAAAATCACCTACTTAAAATTGTGGCACTCTCAATGCCAAAGTTATATAGAGTGGGAAATAGCATACGGTAATCATTCTAAATTTTTTACATTATATTTCACTCAAACAAGTGGGGGGGACCCCAACAGATTCAAGTTTTCATAATCAAATTTAGTCCAGTTCATTATTGCTTAGCTTTAGGTTCACTACTTGATAAACCTATTTTTCAGACAATGGATCAATAGAGGCAGAGCCTTGAAAGGAACAGAAAGGAAAAAGGAGAGAAAAAAAAAAAAGATTTCTCCGAGAGAGAGAGAGAGAGAGAGAGAGAGAGAGAGAGAGAGAGATTCCTCAACAGGATGACCTATAATGGGGAAATGACTCAGCAAAATCTTCACATTAAAAAAATTTTTTTTATAAGTACTTACATTTTTCCCTTCTTGAATTTCTCTACATATGCCATGAACTATTTCTTTTCTAATTTAATCCTCTATTTTCTCTTCTCTCCTTTCCCCTTCCATCTCTATAGTGGGCAAAAGCTACACAATTATTTAGTGACTCACACGAATGGAGGCTTTGGAATGCAAAGCTTCTGCTATTTCACTGGTCCTGGTGTCCTGTGTGGACAGAATGACTTTCCATATTAACTTCCTTCAGCTATGACCAAACACATGGCTCTATACTTTTCAGTTCAGCTACAACATGCTGCGAAAATAAACCCAACAAGTTTATCTATAATTTCATGTGGGAATCCACTAACCATACTTAATCTGTCTACTTCATTATTTTGAAATGGACTATCATCTTAGATTCTTTCTAGTCATGTCTTTTTTTGTTTGTTTGTTTTTATTTTCATTTTTTAACTTAAAGTTAAGGTAAGGGTAAAATGGCAAAATAAAATAAAAGTAACAAAACATATTGGACATAAATTAATTTTTATCATTATAAGTTCTGGAAAACAGCGAGGAGGGCCCTGAAACTGATGGTAAAGGTGCTGAGAAACACAACTCCTATCACAACTGGACATTTATCCTAGACTAAGTATGTATACATTGTAGGCAGCCAGTAGTTTATAGCGCATTTTAATATTTGTAGAGAACAGTTAAATGATCCAATCCCTAAAGACACAGCATTTTCCCCTTTCTTTGCCCAGGAATCTGTTTTGGAAGACAATTCAATGATTACTGCTAGGACATGGAATTTTGATATCCATTTGGTACTAATTTACACCAGCATTTTTAAGTCTGCCAATAAGAAAGTCCAGAATTTCAGGCAGTCAAAATTTCACAAGAGACAACTATCTTTTATTTTATAGCTTATGAATTTGGGGCTTAATCTGATTTTCCACTAACAAGTTCTATACCCCCTCCAGAGTGCTAAAGTTGGGGTATATATCAGCAAAATAAAACACAACATATGAGGATAAATTAATATTAAATGTGAAGGGAAATTGTACAAATTATATTGCTTATTTAGGAAAATAGCACTCTAGTTCAAAGGGCTGACATCTGATTTATTGTGAACACTGCACCAGCAAGTTCACATTTTACTCTCAACCCCACTTGTAGCATTTGCTTGGTGGTGGTGTGGCATTGGACACAGTATTAATAAAGTCATCAATGAAAAATCCACTGAGCTCCAAATATTTCATGTCTTCTGTTTTTATTAAATATCTGAAAAAAAAAAAACCCAGCAAAATCATGTCCAGAATGAGTAATGAATCACAGGCAAATAACTAATGGAAGAGTTAGTTGGATAACTCTTTTTAAGCATAGCAAGTAACCTGTTTAACTAAAAACAACATGTTCTTGTTTCCTAAAAATAATTCTGTTGCAAAACAAAATTTCCACATATAATGAGAAAAAAAATCAGTATAAAATATTTTTGGTATCCTCAAAGTAATCTTCTGATGGAAGTTAAAGAGAGAATAAATATTAGAACACTGAAATAATTACATAATTTTTTAAAGAAAAATCATGAAATATTCTCTGGATGCCATAACCGAAAAGGAGAGACATGCATCGTCCTTTAATATTTAAGTGTTCCATGCCTAAATGACTTTCCCTAGGATTCCAGGCTTGTCCCCAAACCTTCATGCTTCATGCCATTTCTAATGTGGTTTTATACACTTGTTCGCAGCTGAAGAGTCATAGAAGGTATATATAATGATGAAATCAGCACAGGAAGGCTTAGAATTATTTACCTATAAAACTAGATATCAAACACAGCATTTTGCAATATTTGTCGATAAAGAGAAATGAGTTATCTCACATAACTTTACAGATGAAGCCTATTAAAAAATTTTTTTTCTATGGAAAACGCCCACACTAACCACTGAGAAAACCCTACCAGATGCCCATTAGAATCTTAAGACTCTTCTTGCCTATCATGGATGACTTCTGCACTATCATCATTAGGGTGTGCAGTGTTTTCTTGGAATGGGTAAGAATCTTTGACGGAGTTTCAGACTCACCAGAAAGAAGGATATAGCATTATCTGTGAGCACCATACAACACTATATTTCTGAAACAGCCATACAAAACAGAATTATTTTAACTGTGTTGCCAAACTGCTCCATCTAATGATAGTTAAAGCTAAACATGAGTATGAACAAATGGATGCCTTCTGACATGCTTTCTTAGCTGTTATAATAGAAATATTTTATAAAAAAATCTTCATTTAAAAATATGTTGCTAAATTCATCTATAAAATTATCAGCTATTAACATAATTTTATCTATGCAAACTTTTCAAACTGACATTGAGTGGATAAATTATTTCTCACCAAAAGTTATTATATCTAGAAGAAAATAAAATGAAGAATTAGCTACAAATTAATCTACAAACTTTAATGTCTGTACCTGTACCATGTTATAAGACAGAGCATTGGGAGAAAAAAAATCAGTATTCTATTTGTAAAGAAGGCCAAGGTAACACGTCTTAGGTGATAATCAAGCAAGTTCTTACTGCTTTTATCAATCCTGTACCTCTGTCAAGAACAAACATTTCTGGTCCATTTAATCAAGAATAATTTTCTTACGTGGCACAGATTTATGACAAATTTCATTCTTAATTTCTCATTCAATTTCCAAAAGACATCACATTAAAATTCAAATTATGGTTACACTGCACAAGTATGGGCAGTGAGAAAAGTGGAGAAATGCATCTCTAAAATTATCATATCTACAGAAAATTACTTTACTTTAAACTTAAGTTTATTCTTCCAATTTTACTGTTATTTTCTGTTGTACACTCATTCTTTATGCAGTCTTTACCAATTTGTTTGAGATATAGCAGTTTAATCAGTGGTAATGTGACTGAGTGCACTTTATCTGTACTTTATTTGCATGAATTTTCATATAAACATGTTGGCAGTCAGTCAAGTTCATTGTGTCCTCTGAAAATTTAATGATACAGAAAACAAGGTATGACAGAATAAATACTACTTAATATATACAAAGAGTCCTGAGAGCAAAACATAAAGGCTGAAAGAGGGGGTAGCTCCTCATTAAGGCTGGAAGAAATATGAGGAACTTAAATGAGGAGGTTCTAAAAACCCTGACTAAATTATAGCACTCACTGTAGACAAAATGAACTCCATCTCAAGAAGCTTGCTTAAAAATGTTCTGTTCAGTCATTCATGACCAGTGGTGAGCAGTGCTTGGCATCACAATCATTTTATATTTGGACTTCATCCTCTGCTTTAAGTTCATGGCATGTACCACTTAGACGTGTTCCTAATAATCTTCCATCTGACAACAGGGGAGTCATAGCAGGGGTCTGTGTGGTCAGTACAGAAAGAGAAGGAGAAAAACTGGGAGTCATGGCTTCTGGCAGAGAGTTGAGATGGTATAGAAGTGGGGAGTGTGGGTATTTTTGAAGTACTTGCCCTGGGGTCATGACTGGCATTCTTGGTGGAATGGCTTTAATCCCAGGTTGTGCTACTGCTGTTATCAATGGTGGTGGAAAAACAAAAGACTTTTTCTCTTTGGGAATGCCTGGCATATGCAAATGCTCATCCTTTAGTTTTGCAATATCATTAAATACCGAGGCAAGAGGTTGGAACTTCGGTTCCCAACTGAGGAGATAATCCCAATGAGAGTTGCCTCTCACTTCCTCAGAGGTTCTCCGAGTCGAAAGAGCTGCATGCTTTACTTCCTGATCACCTGACCTAAAGACAGTCTCCTTTCTGACCTCCGCCAGGATGCCTACTTTTACCTCTCTCTTCTTTAGCGTCTGGGGTAACACGTTATTTTGAACATAGGCTGTGTCGCAGCCTTCTTCTCCATCTTCTTCCTCAAAGGTGTGGCTGGTTTCTGCTCTTTCCACAGTGACCACCACATCGGTTTCCCCAGACAAGCAGGAGAGCTGGTCCGAGTCCCTTGGGATTCCAGAGTCTGGCACCCTGGACTCCCGGTCACTCAGAGCTGAGCCTGAGTCCTTTCTGTAAGGATGCTCATTTATCCTCTGGATCTCCTTATCTTCTGCACTTTCTCCTTCCACGGAGCAGTGGCCACTGGAGTTGGAGCGCCTATCCAGACATCTAATGTCCTTTTCCATGATACTTATTAAACTCAGGCATTGTGGTGTAGAGTTCATGGGCACTGCCGTACTGTTGCAGTCATTGGTTTTCTGGGTGGGCTTGAGCATGCTGGCATCCTGGGTCAGTGTCAGATTGGTATCTAAGACTGATAATGTTTTGTTTTCTCCACAACTGTTTATGGCGTCTTTTTGTTTAGGTCTTAAGACCAGGACAATTAGAATGAAGATGAGTAACAGGAACACTAAAAGGGAGACAGTGAGGCTGATTGAGAAGCTGCTAGCTGACAGTGTCGAGTGTTTTCCTTCTGAGGAAAAAGACACATTCACAAAAACAGTACAAGACGCGAACTTGGAGTCCTGTTTGGGGCTACGAGCAATTATTTTCATTTCAATGGTGTCTTCTTTGCTGACTTGACTTCTTATTAGGGGAAGAGCTCTAATCAAATATATATTTCCATTAGTTCTATTTACTGTAAAGAAAGGAGATGGAGTTTCAAGGGAATAAAGAACAACACCATCGATACCAGCATCTGCATCTGATGCTTCCACTCTGCCAATCAACTGTCGTATGGCATATTTTTCTGGGAGGTTGAAAAAATATTGATCTTGAGTGAAAATGGGTTCAAATTCATCTATTCCTTCAATTTCCACCCAAACCATCAAGGAGGCTGTTGAGTCACCTTTGTCTCTTGCCTGAATGGTGAGGCAGTATTTATTGTCATCCTCATAGTCAAGGACTTCCTTCACACAAATATCCCCTGTCAAAGGGTCAATGAGGAAGGGGTCATGACCATGAGGCACCCCGTAAGTGATAGAACAGGGGGATAAAATAGAATAGGTCAATTCTCCATAAGGACCTGCATCAAAATCCAAAGCATTTACAGAACATATAGTGGAGAAAACAGGCAGATTTTCAGAAACAACACAGTGCAAGCTGGAGAACATAAACTGAGGTGCGTGGTCATTATCATCCAGGACATTGACAAGCACAACTGCAAAAGAAAAGTGTTTCTTTTCCTCATCTGAAGCTTGGATAGTTAAAGTGAATTTTCTTGTTTCTTCATAATCCAGAGGTTTAATCAAATAAAGAACTCCAGTTTTTTCTTCTAAGTGAAAATGTCCCTTCTCGTTTCCAGCGATAATGTGGTAGATGGTTTCTGCATGTGAACCCACATCACAGTCGTGGGCTGAGACCACAGTGATGTGGCTCCCTAGGGGGGTACTTTCCTTGACATGCGCATGATATTTCAGGCTGCTGAATTGAGGTGGATTATCATTGACATCAAGGACTTGTATTGATACAATGGCTGTGGAACTCAATGGAGGGCAGCCGTGGTCAGACGCCAGAATGACAAGCTGATGACTGGAAGAAGCTTCTCTGTCCAGACTGTGAAGCAACACCAGATAACCAACCTGCTTATAAGGATATTCTGAATGAATGACACTCGTTTCCACGTGGAAACTGTTCTGTGAATTACCACTGGTGATGGAATAGTCAACCTGCGTGTTTTCATAGGTCCAGTCACGGTCGATAGTGGAAAAGGTGGCAAGAGTGCATCCAACTCTAGCATCTTCACTCAAGCTAAGGTTATAATATTCCACTGTAAATTCAGGGGCATAACTATTCATATCTTGTATCTCTATCTCCACTAAGGTAAGAGCCCTGAGGTCAGGCGTTCCACCGTCACTGGCTTCAACAAGAAGCTGAATTGCTGATATTTTATCCAGAAGTAAACCAGGATTGATAGTAAATATTGTACCTGAAAAACAAGACATATCATTTCAATGCTGTGAAATTAAAACTTCATGATCCATTTACCCAGCAAATATTTACTAACGTGTTTAGTTATTTGTTAGGTGTATTACTTAAGTTACAACTAAGTGTAGCTCTAAATAAAAAATTAAAATGTTTATTATTTATACTTTTGTAACACTTTAGATCCAGAAATAATATTCATGGCATTCATGGTTTAAGTATGCATGCTGCTTGAGGATGGCTCTGCCACAGATTTCTTTAAAGATTTATTTATTTATTTTGACAGCGAGAGAGATAGACAGAGAGACAGAGAGAAGGGGGAGGGCCCAGAGCAGTCTCCATAGTTGACAGCATTAGTTTTCCATATAGTTTCACTCCATAGGTGGGCGCGGGGCCGTGCAGGGCAGGAACTGGGCCGGGAGCCTCCCGCATAAGCCCCAGTAAGAACTGAACTGGGGACACTCCCCAGTTCAGCATATGGGTCCACATGGACCAGGCCCGGTATTTGATCCTTGGGCTCCAGGGCTGCAAAGCGAGCGCTGAACCCGCTGAGCCATCCCAGCTTCCCCCACAAATTTCTTTTAATTTTACTATTGTATAGTAAATTGTTCCATTGCTATTTTTTAAAAAATACATTCTTACTTGAAAAATATATACCCCATTCTACTAGCCATAGACACATGTATATGGCACACAGGTATTTATTGTGAAAATAGTGGTTGAAAACACTCTAGTCAAATAAAAGCAGTGAATCTGATGATGCAGAATTACAACTATGGCTTAATTATGGAGAGGTGTTTTTCCTAAACCTCTTGGTTAATTCAGCACATAGATTTTCCCCTTATTGATGAAATGTATTTAATACATTGTATTGTCTAAAATCTAGAATTGTGTAACTTTTATTAGCATGTACATAATGACATTTTTCTAAGATAAATGTGTTTTAACTATGGTCAACAGAAAGAATACAGAATTCTACCATTTGATTCCCACATTTCAGTGGGAGTCCCACCATGAACTAGAATGACCTGATAACATTTAATGTTTTAAAAATGTTTTAGTCAATATCTCAATGCAAAGTTTGTTGGTAACACGTGTCAAGCACAAGTGTTGTTAAGACTGAGAGCTCAGAGGGGCCACCTCTCACCTCCCACACTGTGATGTGTTGTGGCCAAGGTAGCAGTTGCCATCATCTGAGACCAAACACACACCCAAAGTAAAATAAAAGAAAAAGAAAAAATAGAAAGGAAAGAAGGAAGAAAAGAAGGAAGGAAGGGGGAGGGAGGGAGGAAGGGAGGAGGGAAGGAATGACGGAAAGAAAAAAAGAAGGAAGGAAGGAAAATAAAGTGAAGGAAAGGAAAGCCAAACTCTTGACATGTTTACATCCATATACAATAGACATTTATCCACACATGTAGCAACATTACCTACTTCTCCCCATAACAACACTCTATGGGCTTCATGCTGATAGTTTGTGAACTAAAATCTCCTTGCAGGTAATCCTGAGGTTAATTTTTTTTCAATGTAGATATAATTGATATATAACAGATTAGTTTGAGGTGCACAACATGATACACTATATGAGGATTGAGAAATAAGCACCGCAGTGGGTCCAGTTCACATCCACCAGCCTGAGGGTAATTTTTAAATCAGCCCTCACTTGTGAAATGAATCAGTGGTGGGTGGAGACAGGGAACTACATAGTCTATGTGTCCCCGGCCACTCTTTTCTAGAGTGCACTCTGCTGGGGACTGTGCTCGGCTAACTATTCATCTTGATCAAATTTAGCTTTAATGTCTACTTACTATGAAACGTTCTATATACAATGCTTAACTGTTGTAATCTGAAATCACTCACTAGAATGCATTTCACAGCCACAAATGTAGTACTCTGATAAAAAAATACAGAGAGTCTTGGAAGGCATCAAATGTTTTTACTTAGTAGAGGTGCTCAAATAATTTTCTTTATAAAAAAAATGTCTTTGATCTTGATTGAATGTAGGATCCTCTTCCTAAACTTTTTGTTCTTGGGCTTGGATGAAAAGCTTCCATATTCTAGTAACATGAAGTCCTCAGTACTAAATTAATCCGTTCAACTTCATCTGCTTCTTGCTGAGGCCTGGGTGACTATGTGCACTGTGGCTCCGCGGGACTGATGGATTGGGTATCTGCTCCATAGGGGTCTGAACTTCAGTGCCTTTACCAGCATTTACCGGTACTTAGTTCCTTTTGCTTTCCAGCCACTGAGATGTTGGAGAAGAGAAACAACACTGGGATGTGCTACCACAGCATGTGATGTGAAGAGAAATAAGGAGGTGGTGTCTATAATTTAACCAGAGGGTGGGGTGGGGGAGCTGTGTTCTGAGCGTTTGGAAAGGATTACTTTAGGCTTCCTCCCTGTAACTCGAACTGATGAGCACTAAAGCCATTATAAATAACTCACCATTCATAGGGTCAATTGAGAACTCCTTAGAAGAAGAAAGGATTCTGTAAGAAATGTACTCATTGCTTTCCAAGTCTGTGGCTGCCACGGTCAGCACGGAGTACCCCATAGGCACCAGTTTGGGAACCGTGACCTGTGGGAAAGAGAGGGAGATGGACCTTGTGTTTAAAGACTATAGACAGAACATGAGGGTGTTTCATTTATTTTGCTTAAAGAAAATACACAGAGCATCTGACTTTGTTAGACATATTAATTTATAAAGTTACATATTATAAGATGATCGTGTAGTGGTCTCAGAACTGAGAAAAAAAACATTTAAAAATATTTAATTGTTTTGATATATATTTTTAAAGATATGATTTATTGTTTGAAAGAAAGTGAGAGAGAGAGAGAAGGGGAGGGCCCAGAGCAACCTCCATAGTTGTACATCATTAGTTGTGACATAGTTTCACTCCATACAGGTGGATGTGGGGCGCGAACCAAACCAGAGGTCTCTCACATGGGAGGTGGGAACCTTCACTGCTGAGCCATCCCATTGGTTACCAGTTGCCCTGCAGTTCAGCATATGGAGATGCACGGGCCAGGACCAGAAATTGAACTCCACACCTTGTGATTATGAGGTAAGTGCTCAACAGCTGAGCTATCCTGGCATCAAATTTGGATTTTTTTTTTAAGATTTATTTTATTGTTTTTGACAGAGACAGAGAGAGACAGAGGCAGAGAGAGACAGAGAGAAGGGGAGGGCCCAGAACAGTCTCTTTTGTTGTACTGCATCAGTTTTTCAACATGGTTTCGTTTCACACAGGTGGGTGGGGGTCACTCAGGGTGGAGGAAACTGGGCTGGGGGCCTCCTGCATGAAAAGCCCACCCCAGTTCAGCATATGGGTCCGCACAGGCTGAGGCCGGGATTCGATCCTTGCTCTTCAGGGCTGCAAAGTGAGCGCCTAACCCACTGAGCCAACCCAGCTTCCCCCAAATTTTGATTTTTATTATGAAAAATTTCCTTCTAAATTATTCCTATGTGGTAAAGGATATGCAATGTATAACTTAGCAGGCCTTCACAGGAAATTGTTACTTAAGTTTGTGTCCTGCCTGTTTGCCCACAATAACCTTGCATTTGCTACACCCAAGGGTCCTGAAACTCATTTCCAAGTACTTAGCTGGATGTCCTTACTTCTACAAACACATACTATGCTCTAAAAACTAAAAAATTCACGTTACAACATTGTTCATGATTTGTTTCTAAAAAATGTTAATCAATGTATTCCCCCTCCCAAAAAATGCCCGAGAGAGAAAAAGTTTTCTCAAATTAACTATAGATAATCCAAACTACCTTTTTATCTTATCTATGAAAATATTAGGCAAGTTGTAGTTATTATGAACAACTGGTCTCCAATCCCTAAAAACTAGAATATTGGCGATACACTTTCATATGATGACATATAAAACACACTTAAAAAAACTAAATTGAATGAGATATTCAATTCCAATATACTTCTATCCTCTATATTAAGTACTCATATAAAAACCCTCAGTCCCAAACTAAGCACTTCTTAAAAACAGAGAATACTGTATGCCTAAATTAGTCTGTCAACAATGTAGGGTTACATTATTCCCTATTTTTTCTTGTTTTGCCTGTGTTCAGCATCTCTTTAAGCTGCTTACCTGGTAAGAATCTTGAGAAAAAACTGGTGGGTTATCATTGACATCCAGCACATGGATGATGAGTGCTCCCTCTACGTGGTGCACTGAATCAGAAATTTGAATAAGCAGCTCATATTCAGTAGCTTCCTCAAAATCTAATGTTTTCACTAGCACCACTACTCCAGTATTCTGATCAATTGCAAACTTGGTTCCAGGGTTATTCTCTTTGGCAAAACTGAAGATGAAAGCTGAATTCAAATCCACATCATGAACTGATATCCGAGTCAAAATTACACCAGGCAAAGCATCTGAAATAGTCATGACCAATGTCAGTCTCCATTAAAATCCATCCTTTGAAATGCTTTCTTTAGTAGTTCAATCCAAGCATTTTTATTTTAAGTCCAACATGATTTTCTGTTTCTTGGCGCGATTTCTCATACAAAGCTCATTATGAACTGAACAAAAACTTTGAAGAATTTATAAGCCCAATAAAAGTGAAAATTTACCAGAGTGGGGAATTGAGGAGGTAGGGTATATTCAATTTTTATATTACATTTTTCACTGTATGCTTACAGTACAATTCTGGGACCAAGAAATACTCTAAGCCATTTCTTTGTACTATATAGTTTCTGTATCAAAATCATACATTCATGGGGGCTATGGGTAGGAATAAGGTTATGACTCAAAACATTAATACAAAACATAAGATTTTGAAAAGTAGACAAGATTAAAATAAAAATATTTACATACTTAAATTAGAAATAGATACTTAGTTCCTTGTACTTATTTTTACAAAATTATTTCTTTTGAGAGTGGCGCATACCCTGCTTCCTTCCTTTAAAATATGACTCTCAAAAATTTTAAGACTATAAAAAGACAAAGTATACATAGTATGTGTGATGAAAGCAAATCTTTATTATTTACCAAAAAGAAAAAAAAAATCATGAAATAGATGACATGCTAAATGCCACATGTAAATTTAATATAGCTGTCCTCTAGCTTAAACTGCAGCAAAAGGGACTTTGTTTTTAAGCTTACAAATATGATACAGGTAGAAAGAAGATGCCAAGGTATTCAGAATAGTTTCACTGTATATGAGACTCATAATCTTCATATTTCAAGCTTGAACATTCTTGATGTATACCAACCATACTTTATCCCATTTAGTACATTTTGATTTATGCTCTTTGTCCTTGTGATATATCTGTAAAGGGCACACTACTGCATTTTGATGCTAATGCATATGCTTTGGAATAGCACATTTAGTAAATGACAATGAAAATATATCAAATAGCTGGGAGCCTGAATTGGAGAATTTTTATTGGTAGAATATTTTAGAATATTCATAGATATCCTTATATGTAGAAATTTCTGAAATATAACCCTCTGTGAGTAGCGATGGTTATAACATGTTTGGAAAGTGGGCATAAAATGTTAGGAACACTTTAAAAATTATTTGTATTAACAGTGAAAGGAGAGAGGCAAGGGAGGGGCCACTACTATTTGCAGCTTCAATTATAAAGAGTTGGGTTGGGTTTTACCACCAGAACTGCTGGCCACAGAAGACTTCGTGATCATAGTCTATGGAGTCATTGTATAACCCAGAGACCCAAACAATTAAGACTAATTAGCATATCACATAAAATGTATTTCCAGCCATTACTGTTAATATGGTAAAATTTTTCTGCAAATGTTGAAGTTTAGTTTACACAAGAGGGAAAGGACGACTTTGTATGATGAATGTCCAATTCCCTTCATGTATGACTTATCTTTAGTATACTGTGAAGACTAATAAAGTTATCGGTCTAAGATTGCTTCTTCTCAGAGGAGTTTTAGGATGTTTCTTCATAGATTTCATTTTTAAGAAATGTCTGTGCGCGTGTGCCCCCGCGTGCGTGCGTGCGCGCGCGCGCACACACACACACACACACACACACACACACACAAGCCTATGTGGAATGGTGGGGAATTTGCCTCCTGCTGATCAGAATGCAAACCCCAGCTTTCACATTCAACTTCTTTGATATTTAACTTTTGACCATGCATTTTCTGTTCTGTAAAATGAAGATAAAAACTATCTCTGTTGCATGATTGTTGAGGATTAGTACTCATCGTTAATATGGCACCTGGTTAAAAAAATGGTAGATGATATTATACAAGTTCATCAAAACCACAATTCCAATTGCCACACTTACTTTCTGCAATATCCACTGCTTCAGGGGGGAGGAAAGTTGGGGCATTGTCATTTACATCAGTCACCTGTATCTTGACCACACTTGTACCAGAAAGCTGGGGCATCCCTTTATCTGTGGCTTGCACAGTTAAGCTGGTTTTGAAAAAGAACCAAAGAATGTTATCCATCATCCAAAAAATAAGAAAAACAAATATCAAATTTCCAGTTGAAAATTTAAAAATGAGCTGACTTGCCACTTTTATTTCTCCTCCCAAGCTTTTTCAAATAGCATCATTTAAAATTTATTTCATAAGAATTGTAGCCTGAAACTTATTTATTTACTACCAGGGGTCATAAGGTGTTTATATCTAAACAAATGCAATTTATCTGGGAGGCGGACTGAAAAATTCAGTCATCTCTTACTAAGAACCCAAAAGATATAAACACTAATACACGTTCTTTGGTTAAGCATGGCCTGGCCTCTCACGGCCTGGATATTGCTATATATTTCCACTTTATTGTATCAACAAAAGATAGAGCCTCTAAAAGATTGCTTTATGTTGATTTTTTTTCAGACCCAAATTGCCATAATTAATACACATACAGAAGATGCATGATCAGCTAAGACTGTAAAGTAGACATAAAAACTCACTATCTGAAAGAATTCACATGCAGTGATGTAATTTCTCTTGGATGATGGTACAATGAGCTTCTTCAGCAACCACGTTAGAAATCTTACTAGTGTCTGCAACTTCTCCCTTTCAGTTACTACCCTTTCCAACATCCAATTAACTATGAGTCTCCTAGATTTTATCTCCTGCATATCACTTGAATTAGTTCTCCCCCATTCAGTCCTACCTTAGAGACTCAGAAAGGCTTATCTGCTGTCCTGCTTTTCCGGTGACGAAAGAGTTTCCTGGGACATGAGACTCAGTGTTTGTTTGTTTGTTTGTTTGCTTGTTAAAACAGGACAGTCCTGGGCAAACCTGGACAAACTGGTCTCTGTAGCCTTATGCCCTCATCTTATTTATCAGGAATGATATATATTCGTTCTATCCTTTCTCACCTGGAGTTCTTGGTTCCTTGCTAATCTCCCTTCTGCAAGCCTTATCTGCTCCTATCCATCCCACCACATTGCAACTCAGTTACTCTACCTAAACTCCTGATTTGAAAACCTGGCTCCCCTATTTAAAGCCTTTCCTTGGCACTCCATGTTTCTAGGAGGTAGTCTAAGCCTTGAGCACATGCAACAAGACCTTCTATGATCTGGTTTTTGCCTGGAATCCCTGTCCCCACACCCGCTTGGTATTTCAAAGCTCACAACTTTGGTAAGCTTTCACTAACCTCTCATCTGATTTGGATATCCCTTCTCTGTCCCATAGCACTCTGTACATTTTTCTGCTCTATCAATCATCATCCTTTATTCTTAATGCTCTCTTTTGTCTGCCTCCCCCACCAGTTCCTTAAAGGCCAATGGGTTACCTTATTTGATTTTCTTTAATATATGTTGAGTACTATTTTCTCAAGACTTGTCCAGGATTATAAAGGTATTTTATGATGGAGCCAAGACTCAAGCCCAAGTCTTAGTTGACTGGAAAGCTTGTATTGCACTATCTGACCTTCCTTCAACATGCCCCTCTCATTGTATGTATATATCATTACCCAATGCATAATCATTCACTTCATTTTCACTCCCCTCTAGCCACTGGAAGGTCCAGGAAGAAAGCTGAGTTATAAACTGAGTTGTTAATCAGAAGATGATCTCTACTGAAGAGGTGGTATTAGTCTTTGCCAGTTTGCTAGTGGTTGATACTACCTTTTAAGAAGCTGAGTTCTGGAAGTTGACACACTTCTAATTTCTTTTTCATTGTTAGCTTTCCTGATAAGTGTTCTTTCTTTCCAACCTTAAATTTTAAAATGATGTAAAATAAACATCAATTCTTCCTTCATTTAAATTCCACTTCATAGTATATGATTACTGTTTATCTACTGTTCACAAGGCACACAGGCAGCCTTCAACACTATCAGAGTTGGGACATCCATATAGGAATGATATGATTTTCACACTTTTGGAGCCTAGGAATAATTCTATGTGGAAAGTTGTTTTGTTAGCATAAACATAAGCCAGGTACATATGGAAATGTTTTACTAAAAATAATCAACTCATAATGTTCTCTACCCCTGTTGCCTGCCCTTCCCCAATGTCATACTAAAGTCTCAGCCAAGACATCAAAGTTCTGTCTTATGCTTCCACTACGTCCATAACCACCCTTATTTTCACAACATTACAACTTCAGGGGTTCTATGTAATGTCTATGTAAGGTTAAAAAAAAAGCAAGACTCTTTGATATGGAGAGAAATAATGTGATTCAATTTCAAAATAAAAGGACAAGTAAAAGATCTCTCAATAGCTTAAAGAACAAATGAAAAATTATAAAGGCAGATCCACTGAGAATCTATACACAACTTCTGTGAGACCTCAAGTTTCTTGTGATGGCTCCTTGGCAAATCTTCATGAAACTGTTGATTGTAGCCAGTCCAGCTGGCTCCGTGTTCCAGAACTGCTACTCTGATGAGTGTTATCAGCAGAGATTATAGATGAGATGGGCCAGATTTAGAATAGGCCCATTGTAGTTCAGAGCATTTTTATTCCACTCTACCAACCGTGGGAAGCTCCTTTTTACATGTTAGACTTTGAATGAGGCTTTGACCAGGTACAATCTTTGCTGATTGCCTTAACAAACACTGATGATGTTGGCGGAAGACCTTTCAAAACTCTCAACAGCATCTTAAATTCTACCAATAGTGAAGTATACCTTTTGCAATTCTAAGAAAAAGATATCAGCCAACATCAGAAACATCTATGAAAAGAAGAGCTATGACTTCTAGTTATATCTACACAGTATTAGAGTGGTACCTTGGTACTTGTCATTAATTGGTTCTAGGAGGAGTGATGTGTATTACAAATGACAAGTACCAAACAAAATTTCCCATAAGGAATAATGCAGTGGTACCTCAGTACTCATTGTTACTTGGCTTGGGGAGGCACATCAAATACCAAACAAACAACAAGTACCAGGATATGGTTTTCATGTCAAAATGTGTCGAGTACAAAATTTGACGAGTTTCAAAGCAATCAAGTACCAAGGTATAACTGTATATCCTTTTCCTGCAGAGATTCTACCATAATGATAACAAAAGAATTGAAAATAAAATATATGTCCCTACAACTACAAAAAAAAATGGGGGGAGCTATTAGTGGGTGGAGTGGGTGAGAAATTTCAACAAATTTCTGAAAAATGCAAGCAGATCAAGGACTGGTTACTGGGGTGTAGATTAGAGGAAACCACAAATTAAAATGCATTGGGAGAGAAATAAGGATGAGTGAGAATCAGCTATGTTCCCATGTAACCAAGTAGAGGCTCAGGACATGGTAAATGAGGTGGTGAGATATTGAACTAAAAATAGTTAGAAGATTATTTTAAACTCAAAATAAAAAAGACCCCATCAAGTTCTCCTGCCCATTGCTCTTCACTCAAGGCAAAAGAATACCTGATAATCACACTCAGAATAAGTAATATTGAGGGTCTATCCCTGGAGGATTAAAAAAAACAACAAGAAAACAAAAACAAAACTCTCTGTACATTGTCATTTGTATGACATTTTGCAAAGCAGTTGGCTTCTCGTCTGGTTCATCTGAAAGGTAAGTATGCTGGTCAATAAGCTGCACCAGCCTCCTCACAAGTTCTAGTGACTTTGTAGTTGCATAACGCAGAAAGCCTCCAACATGAAGAAGAAAGCACAAAATAGAGGAGAAATGAACTCAAAGGATCTTGAAAGAACAATAGAAAATATACAAACAATTTTAATTAAAGTCCTTGGAGAGCGAGCAAAAAATGCACGCTTAAACCAAGAATAAAATGCTATTGAAACGTTCAAAAATCAAGGAAGAACTTTTGGAAATAAAAACATATACAATATCTAAAATGTTTTATAACAGGAAAACAAAAAGGAAAGTTTATAAGGTTAAAGTTCAGGCATTCTCCCTGAAAAACAAAACAAAAATAAACCAAGATACAAAATGAGAAGTGGAAAGTAGGAAATAAAATATTACTAACAAAGGATTGATCTGGGCAGTGCAACGGTTCACCGAATAAGATCCAGGGAAGAGGAATAGGACAAAATAAGCAAACAAAACAAAAGCAGAAGGAGAGGCAATTAACAATGAAATAATGTAAGAAAGTAAAAAAAAAAGATGTCTCCTTATTAAAAAAGCATACCAAGTACTCATCACAAGGAAAGACCACATCACAGTCTATAGTCACAAAATTTCTAAATATATGGGTAAAGAAAATAACCTGAGAAATTCCATAGAGAGGGAAAAAAACAAATCATACAGAAAACATATAAGTAGAGTGGCACAGACTTCTCAACGGTAACACTAGATTTTAAAAGATAACAGAACAATGCCTTCAAAATCCTAAACTAATGTTGGAGAAGCCAAGATGGCTCAGTGGGTTAAGGGCTCGCTTTGCAGCCTCAGGGACCAAGGATTGAATCATGGCTGCGGCCTGTGCAATGCACAACTGTGGAGACTGCTCTGGGCCCTCCCCCTTCTCTCTGTCTCCCTCTGTCCCTGTCTCTCTCTGTCTTTGTCAAAAACAATAAAATAAATCTTTAAAAAAAATTTCAAACTAATGTTCAACTTCTATATTATCCAAATCACATGTGAGGGTAAAAGAAAGGCATTTTTAGGTATGCAAGAACTCAAGAGAACTTACTTCCCTGGCATGTTTTCCTACAAAGCTACTAGAAAACAGAAAGAGAAAGACATGGGCTCTGTGACACAGGCCCAACTTAGGAGAGCAATAAAGCAAAGTCGTGAAAGGATGGGCTTTGCTAAAGGCTTGGAGAGCCTACAGCACATGGTTAACACTAGATTGGAAGAGCAGGGAACAGGAAGCAGCGGGAATGACGACTTGACAGATATTTGTTAGGAGAGGCATTTGTGGGGCAGAGATGGGTGGGCATGACAGAGCTCCGTGAACATTTCTAATACAAGGAATTAAGTACATGGATATGTTAACAGATACTCATGAATTCTGGAGCTGCAGGATTGTATGAATGAAAATAGGGATATGACATGGCTCTGAAGTGAACATTTACAGAATCATATCATGTAAACACTGATTATTGAGTAAGTGAAAATCAGTGTATGAATCCAAAGAGATACTTGGATATGGGAAGATAAAATTATTAAACCCACATCTATTCTAACAGGAAGTTGAGAGATACTGTTTAAATTGATAAATGAAGACATTTTGGTGTTTATAACACTGGAGAAAACCTGTTAGAAAGCTTGGTCTCTAGAGGACTTTAGCACTGGGACAGACAAGGCAGTGGTGGCTGGCTTCCACCTGAGTCTGTTGACACTGTGATACTATTTGATTTTAAAGAAAAGGTGTTACTTTCATAACAAGAAAAATTTTTACATAAGAAAGTGCACGTAGATCAAAATCTCTATTCTTTATCTATCTATTGAATACTTTCTTTCTGCCTATAAACGTGATCAGGTGTAGCCATTCCTAAAAACATACTTGACTCTCAAGCCTGAATCCTACTTAGTTACCAGCACCTGGCATTCCTTCCTTTTAAGTTGACATTACTGGAAAGGAAAATTATCCATAATAGTTGTCTCTGCTTCCTATTTCAGTCACTCCTCAGCCCACTATCATCTGCTTTCTATCCATCACTTTCGTGGCTTTCCTTTGGAAAATAATCTCAAGAGCTTCCCGATCACCAGACAATGGGCTCTTTCCAATTGTGAACATAAACATTATCAATCTCAAGATGCTCACTCAGCCTTGTTTGAAATGAAATGTCAGGTCTCAATGGTATTCACTGAGAAGTCTACGAAGATAATAATCCTGCCATATGTGTTTTGAAAACTAAGTGCTGTTCTAGTACTTTGGCCCGTGTTCGTGAACAGAAGGATGCATGGATGGAGAATATTTCCATTCCGGTGAATTCAGAAGGAACAATGAACAAAACATACTGTTGGGATACTGGCCAAATGAGGCAAAATTTTTATTTAACTTTGAATCCACACATATGATGTTCCTTACTATCATAAATTTCACTTCTTCTCTTTGAAGTTTATAGCTTTCTAGGAAGGTAATCCATAACCATATAAAGTAAAATATTTGTTTTTGATAGCCCAGACTTTGTGGTGTTTATAATACATATTTATTATAGGAAACTGCATTGACTCACTTAGATTGTTGTTAATGAAAACTAACTTGTGGACTTGAGTTTTAAATTAACTTTCCAGCTTTGTATCAATTAATCTACAAGTATAGTAGTGTGCAAGTTGTTTTGTTAGAAAACAATTTGGAACAAGTCTATTCCTTGCAAACTCTTTAATATAAGGAACACTTCTAGTATAAGCTAGTGCAAAACCCAGATGGCTTTGCATGTGGCCCAACACAAATTCGTAAACTTTCTTAAAACATGACGAAAATTACATATGGACCTTTTTTTTTTTTAAGCTCATCAGCTATTGTTAGTGATAGTGTATTTTATGTGTGTCCCAAGAAAATTCTATTCTTTCAATGTGACCCAGAGAAGCCAAAAGGCTGGACACCTGAGTTCTAGTAGGTTTTAACACAAATACGTTTTAAAGCCTTTTTATTTTATGCAGTCCAACCTCTTTCCTTGGTTTCCACGAAACCACCTTTTTCAGTTTGTGTTTCTATCTTTCTATTCCCTGAATCTATTTTTTGGACTTCTATTTCTCTGCCTGGCCCTGAAGTCATGACAACCCCCTGAATTCTCATTTTACATATTCTGCCTTGGTAATTTTATTTTACACATTTTCCCTAGATAAATCTTAAATCCCAATCGTAAATAAAAACCCCTTTCCTCAGCTTCAGATCATGACTTTTTAAAATTTAGCTTTAAATTACAGTTGACATACAGTATTATATTAGTTTCAGGTGTAGAATGTAGCCATTAGACATTTATACAGCGTACGAGGTGATCACCCCAATAAGTCTAGTACCCACCTGACACCAAACATAGTTATCAGAATGTTGTCGACTATATTCCCTCTGCTGTACATGAATTTTAATTGCCTAAGGAGTATCTTTACTTCACTCTTGCACTAGCTCTTCAAACTCAAAAGGCCTTCCCCCAAATCCCAATCCCAATTTATTCTTCTTCCTGCCTTTCCTACTCAGAAATTTTAGAAGTGTTTTCTATCTCCTTTCTTGTTGAATAAATTCAGCTGATCACCATATCCCCAGAGATTCGATAGATGATATCCAACGAGATTGGGCCTGTTCAGGGTGGTATGGCCGTAGACGAGATTCTGTTATCTGAATCAACTAGAAAGTATGTCCCCTCCTTTGATCCCCACTATGATCGACATCATAGACCTAGCGCAGCTGCTGTCTGGCTTAACTGATGCTTGTTCTCTGACCTACAGTGCAGCCATTACCAGATGTCTTTAAAAAATAAAGATCTGAACATGTACTCAATTGCTTACATTGTTATACAGCCTACAAGGTAGCGTGCAATTCCCATTATATGGCTATGGAGTCCTTCAAAAGTTGCCTGCAACCTACCAGCCTTTTTTTTTTTTTTTCTCAGATCATCATGTGAGTTTTTTTCCCAATTGAGATATAATTGACATACAGAACTTTATGTTTAAGGTATATAGCATAACAACTTGACTTGCATACTCATATGCTGTGAAATGATTATCACACTAAATTTAGTTAATATCCATCATCTCATATAGATATTAAAAAGAAAACATGCTTTTATTCTCGTGATGAGAACTCTTAGAAACTGTTCTTTAAACAATGTTCAAATGTAACATACAGCAGTATTACTATATCACCATGTGGTATATTGTAACCCTAGTACCCATTTCTCTTCTAGCTGGAAGTTTCTACCTTTTGACCACATTCATCCTGTTCTTCCAGCCTCTCTTCTATTACCCCAGGTGCACTGGACCATTTGTTACCTCCAAACATACTAGACACTGGCATAGCCATACCTTTCCCCATGCTATTTCCTGAAATATCTTTTATTCCCTTTTCCACAGGGAGCCAACAGACTGGGGTTCCAATCCAGCCCTGCTGCTTATGAGATGTGTATTTTGGGAAAGATAACTAACATCTCAACCCATTTGCTACCTTGTGTATGTTATTGCTTTTTATTATTTCTCTCACAGTCATAAGGAGTGTTCATTGGAGAGTGTGAGGTTAGTAGTGTGCCTGGCCAACAATGGCTTTTTCACCTTAAATATCTTGGAAATTTCATTTTTAAACACATTAATTCTCACTTGCCTAGGAGTTTTTTGTTTGTCATTTGAAAAGTCCCTCAAAGATTTTGACTCTGAGGTGTTACAAGGCTCATGTGAATGTCAATTACCAACATAAACAATGCTACATCTTTCCCCTTCAGTTATGAGCCAAGTGGCAGAAAGCAGTGATTCAAACTCATTTATGGCATGCTCACACCTACACATGTGCTATTTCACACACTGTAAACTGGAACATACTTGTTATTATTATTTTTAAGTTTTTAAAGGTTTTGTTTTTCTGTTTTGTGTTTTATAAATATATAGTTATGTACCTTTAAGATTTTTCCCCATTAATACAATAGGAAGTACTAACTACTATGACCAACTTACATAGACAAGAATCTCTCTCAGTTCTACCATTTACTAGCTGCATATTCTTGGCAAACTTTACCTCTCTGAACTTCAATGTCCTTATTCTATACATCTTAAGTCTGTTATGGATTCAACATGCAAAGCAGGTGCTCCATAAACTATTGTGATTATTAATATGCTTCCTGCTATGGATTATAACGGCACTAAATTTTCGAGCTCCCTGAAATCAAGAACTATTTAATATGTCTGTATGTCATGCTCAGTAAAGTGCACCTTATTATTTTGTGCACTCAGTCATACGTCCTAGAGCTCTAGCCTCATTGGCATGTACAAATATACCTCTTTCTCATTTAAAATCAGTTTCGTTGTATTTCACAGAAGACTGAGCCATCATTCTTAAAGTAACCCCCCCACACACCCCATGGATGTTTTAGGTCTTTTTTCTTTTACAGACTGAGGTGCCGTAAATATTTCTGTATGGCTAGACTTTTGTAGCACTGACATTTTAAGTACCTAGAAGACGTGTAACACTACTACTCTCCTTTTATAGATTTCTGTATAAAGCTGGCATATCTTGGACTCTATGCAAAAATATATTTAATAATGAATGGTTGCTTTTAATAAGTCCATTTCTATTAGAATGCTGTACTGCAACAAGAACCTGATGACAGGACTATAATTTTGTACCCCCAAAAATGAATAAAGAATTAAAAAGAGCAATGTCATTCATTCTCCCCTGTTTAAAAAACATAACAAAACAATAACAACAAACATTTACAGAATGCTCTGGAGTTCAATAGGCATTTCACAAATATTGTCCTTTTCAATGTCTCTCATTTTGGTAAGTACCGCAATTTCATAAATATATCACAAATTCATGAAATCTTAGAACTACAAGGGACTTTAAAGTTCCTCTATTCTCATCACCCTTTCCAAAACTGCAATTACTTTCTAAGACTATATATCAAAAGGGTGATCATAATTGGTTCAGAGAAAACACATTTTACAACTACAATTATGTAATAGACAGTAATGCCCAAAGCAACAACAGTTTTGTTAGAAACAAAGCGGAGAGCTGATCAAATGGATCTGAGTCTGGGACAAACCTGTAGGAGTTGGTGAGCTCGTAATCCAGAATCCCATTGGTTGTTACCACACCGCTCAGTGCATCAATCTGGAATGCATCTCCTTGGTTGCCAGAGAGAATGGAATACTCAATAAGACCATTCAACCCGCTGTCCAGGTCAGTAGCCAAAACCTGTGAGGAAGCAACTCTTCCATTAGATAAGGACTTAATCTGCAACAGGGGTTAAATCTGTTCTTCAGAGAAATGCATTATGAAAGAATCAGATTGTCAAGCACGTTTTTAAAACGATGATTAAAGCAACACGGACACACTGCTGAAGCTTACATTTCACTTTATAACCAAGTAGGGAATGGGTTAGGAAACAAGTCTGTGTTCTCGTTCAAAACACTTCCAAGTAATTTTCAGTGCACGTGGTCCATGTTTTAAGTTACAATTTTAGGCAAGAGGAGAAAAAATTTAATTTGCTTGAATAGACTTCCAGTACTCTATGTGGATTCAGGCTAGCATCAAGAATTGGACCAGAAAAAAAAAAGAATTGGACCAGAACTGAAAAGAACATGTCTCTCTATTTATTCAGGTAGAGGTGGCTGCACAGGCAAGAACTGCTGGAGGCACTGTCCAGAAAGTGCACCAACACGTCATCTAAACACCTGACCCTGCCTAGGCCAGAGGGAAAGGGGCGTTAGGTGCTGCAACACAGTAGCGAGGTTACAGAGGCCAAAGAGACTATCCCACTTTGCTGCTGACTTTGTCAGGAAGGTGGTTTGTACTGGTTTCCTTTTCAGACTCTGAAGAGACTGTGGGTTTCTCAATGTCCAGGTTCTGGATACAAAGCATCATTCTGGAGATGAGGGGAAAGGTACACGTGGGCATTGGTCCCAAGCAGTAGAAAGATGAGCAAGGATGGGCAGCTTTCAGAGCCTGCAGCTTGGGGCTAGGCTTGAAAACAGCAGGCCTGTGCCTTTCACATATGAAATGTCTGCAGTTTCCAAATGCGGGCAGCTGTCCCCTGTGTCCATGCCTCCTCTGCTGGTCCAACAAACAAACGCCTACTTGCCCTTTAAGACCTCGTGCAAATATCATTCTTCTGTGAAGCCTTATGCTTTTCACCAGTAAGACTTTGGGTCTCCTCTTTTCTCTCATGACACTAAATGCACATTTCTATTACAACATTCATTATGTATGTTTAAATTATATACCTATATTTCTAACTTGCCCGCTAAATTGTATGCATTGATAAGATGAGTTGATTTTTGTGCCCCTACAGATTCCCTGCTTCTGTTGAACAGAGTCCTCAGAGATGCCAGGTAAGCACGACCTGAACACTGAATAAATAGAGGAAGAAGAGTGAACTCAGAAACTCCAGACTTCCTTTCACCTAAGGTTTCATCCATCCAGCAAACACTGTACATGCCCTGAAAACATTTAAATGTTAATTTGTGTGCTGGGAAAAAGGCCTTAGGTATTTTGATGTACATTGATTCATAATAAATTACACACACATAAGCACATGCACACGCACTGGACATATTTCAGTTACCTGTATGATGTGAGCATTGTAGAACTGGCCTTCAGCCACTGATACTTGGTAAATACTTTGCTCAAAGCATGGTAAATTATCATTCACATCTAGTATCAAGACAGCTACTTTGCTGTAAGCTTTATGCCCATTACTTTCAGCTAAGACAATGAGTCGTACTTCATTTCTGACTTCAAAATCAAGAAACTTGGGTTCTTTCACAGTGATTTCTCCTAGTTTCATTCCCAGGAAGAAAAAAATAAATAAAAGAAAATAATGTTGCAGTTATTCATTAAAAAGTCCTGAATCATCTTTGACCCATATGCTCGCATGCTCACCTGTCTCTCAAAGCCTCCCTTCCTTACCTCCTGGGTTACTGTGAAAAACGTTGAGGGCACACAGATATCAACAAGGTTCAAACATGTAGTAGGGAAAGAACCTATACGATACCTGAAACCTGGGTGCTACGTCTTAAATTGTTCTTCTCTCTCCATATTTGGCCCAGCACAGTGTATGGGAAGTCTACCTTTCAAATATCTCTCTTGACTCCATCACCTCTCTTCATCTTTACTTCTTCCCTCCCCCAAGCCACTGGCATTTGCCACCTTGTCCCCCGTGTTAGCCACTTAACTGGTCTCCCCACCAACCCAGTTTCCATTCTGAATTAAAAAAAAAAAATACATTGCCATTGTCCTGTGTAAAACCCCTTCAATGACTTTCCACAGTTATTATGATAAAAATTACCTCCAAAGGCCCTCCCCCACCTCAGTAGTCTCATTTGCGTCACTCTGTTTTGCACTCTGCTCTGGTAGTAACATTCACAATGTTTTGTTCCTCAAACGCTCATTTCAAAGTTGCCATGCATGCTTATCCATCTGCCTGGAATGGTCTCTACCTCTGTGTTTCTTTAGGGATCTACAGACTACTCAGCTCCTACCATCACTATATTAGCCTCCAACAGACTCTCACAAACACCTGCTTGTACTTTGTTCACTTGAGTTACGGTAGTCCTGTTACTCCTTGTGATTTAGAAGTTCTGCAAGGCGAGGATTGTTACCTGCTTCTTAAGCCATCATATCCCAAGTACGTAGCTTGAGGTCTGGCACATAGAAGATACGCAATAACAGATGTTACACTCTCATATAAAAAGGATAACCAGGATATGAAGTGACCATTGGGGGTTATGCCAGGTTCAAGTTTCTCCCCCAAATTAAGAAAATGCCTCCCTTGATACAATTTCCCTCTTTAGTTTCTACTCTTGTCTTTTCCTCCAGTTTGCAACTAAATTTCTTACTGAACTTATTATTATTGTTATTATCATGATTTACTTGTCTCCTACTGTCAGAAATTCTATTGGGTAGATTTGCTAGATGAGCACTGCTTTGGAGTTTGAAAAACCTAAGACCAAGCCCAGATCCTAGACCTGGCTACTTAATTCAGATAAGTGACCTGGCTCCACCACTAACTTTGTGACCTGAAATACATGACTCAGGTTCTCTAGAGCTGAGTCTCCTCTCCTGTAAAATGGGATCATTAAAAGTGACTTGGTAGGGCTGCCGTGGGAGGGGACACAGTGCACATTCAGAATGTTTCTTCATAGTCAGACGGTATAGGTTCCTGTGTGCCACCCACATCTCTCTTCCCCTCCACCATCAGACATAGATTTAATACCTTCACAAGCTCTGAATTTAGAAAGAAAAAAATTAATAGCCACGGACTATTAGAAGTTTGTTCCGGTAAAAAAAACCTGCGTTGTTTCTGCAAATGTGGCCTAGAAGCCACAGTTCTGAGTGCTCTCGCTGAACCAATTTCCCTAGAAAACCAACCTAATCCAGAAAACTTCAGGTTATCACGTAGTTACTTGGATACCAATGGGAATCAGGTCCTGTTCAATATTGAGTATTTGGGGGAGATTTTATAGTTTCTATTCTGTTTTTTTTTAATTCAATATATATATATATATATATATATATATATATATATATATATTCCATATCTCTATGAATGACTCACTATTTTACCAAATTTAAACATTTCATAAAATCATTTTTATTTATACTTATCAGATTTAATTACTGAGTCAGAACTAAAGCCAAATTATTTTGACAAACCATAGTTGGACGTTTCTAACACCCGATAGAAAATTTAGACTAGATCTAACTATTGGCAGGTGGAGAATCACTAAGCTGCATGTTGATGATCTGGTAATAAAAGCTGGTTTTCAGAAACCTCTACGACACAAGGGCTAATGCTGGAGCCCCCAATGGTAACGGAGCTCATCTGGTGGATCCACAGCTCTCACCTGGAGCTCTGTCTCCACCACACAGAGGACCAGCTTGCTATCATGTGGTGTTACTGCCAGTAAAGAGAAACACAGCAGAAACGCAAGGCTAAATTGCCAATTACAGTGTAGATCAAAGTAAATTTTTTAATAAAAGGCTGTGTTCAGGCTTTTATAATTGCAATTTTTGCACTTGGACTGGAGCTGTAGTTCCGATGCTTTCCCTCCTTGCTTGCTTTCTTTCTTTTTTTAGGGGGGGGGGCATAATAATTGGCATATGCTGAGCAGGTTATGCAAGTAGAAAAGACAATAGCCAGTCTGTGAGATAATTCAGGGCTGGCACACCTACTAGATCCGCATTTCGCCTTGGATGTTATACGTGTAATTTTCTCAGAGACATCAAGGATGTACTGTCATGGGTGAGATGAAAGGACTCCTAGACTCTGTCTAACAGGATGGGCAGAAGTCCATGTTTTCCTTAGAGGACTGGCCTCGCAATACCGACGGAATGTTCATTCTCATATGGTAGAATGCCAGTTATATAATAACGTGAGGACGAAACTGTAGTAATATTTTCCTCTGATATATGTACATATATACCTTTTGTCCAAGTTACAAAATACACATCAAAACGAGATGAAGAGTTTTCAGCTGTGAAGTGCTTGATAGCATACTCAGGTTACTGTAGGCGATTACAAGCTGTGCACATGCATATTGCATATAACCAAAGCCGAATGTGATAAATATTTATGTTATCCAAAAGCTTTTAAATTCTCCCTGGTTAAAACTACATCCTTGAAACACTGCAAGTTTGATCATTTTTGTTTTATGTCAATCTACCAAATAATGCAATGAATACTACCATCTGTTACTGACATACAAGGCGTAAGCCAAACTCAGAAATTCCTGCTGGTTTAGACAGTGAGTAGGAGATGTTTTTAAGCTAAAGTGACAAGAAGTTTGGATATAAAAGCAAACCTTTGGTTTGTGAGTATGGGACAGAGGGCAAACTCTGGCACAAACAGAAAATATGGTTCTTACCAGAGAGCTATTTAATTGTAACGTATTGAACCAATAACTAATAAAAGTGTTTTCTCACATTTTTAGCCCTAAGAAAAGTGACCACAACCTCAGAGATCAACTTCACCGACTTATCATACATACCGATTTTCTATTTTAACTGGCATGTGGTTTAAAATGCACATATTCTTAAACACTATATTAGGTAACTTTACACATGTTTAATGATTATGTGATAAAAGTGGCAAGAGAGATGGATTTAATATTATAAAGATCTTGAAAAATGTTTTTTGACAGCAGTGTGGTAAACCATATATCGGAATGTTTCTCATGATAAAAACAACTAAAATGCTTGATAAAGTGTGTGTGTGTGTGTGTGTGTGTGTGTTGACATACATTATTGAGTTGGTACAGTAGTAAGAAACTTTAGAGGACAAAAACAACAAACAAAACCAGTAATTCAGGGAGGTAAGCCAGCACCTAAAGCCTATTTCTGTTCCAAGATTTTCTAACACAATTTTCTTTGAGGTTCAATTCTGATAGCTGCATAGGGTCTGGAGAACCAGAAAAGAAGCCTGAACCCACAAAAGATGAAGGGTCTAATAGGAAAACTGGAGTAAAGCTATAAACCCAAAGGCTACATATACTTCAAATGAGTGATCATTATTAAAACAAACATTATTAAAACAAAAACCAATTAAAAATGGATGCACAGAAACTTGTTTTCCTTGTCCTTGCTGTTGCTTGGAAGGGAGAGAAAAGTTCTCTGCTAAGAATACATTAGCTTAAGCCTGATTTATGGTGGCCATACCAGCATACATATTTTTAAAGCCCTCAGTAATTAAATTTAACCTTGTCCTTTGCTTGATGATATGTACAAGGGATTTGTAAAAGGGAGAGCAAATCCTCTCCAAAGGACAAACATTCAACCTAGGCTTCAAAGATCCTAAAGAAAATTTAAAGGATCATGAGAAGCTCATAATGAACAGGAACAAAAATCACAGAGAAACAAGGCACCATGAATGAGAACTAGCAAATCCACAGAGAGCAGAATAAATCTTCAAAGATTTACAATGCTGGAATTATTGGACACAGAGTATGTAACTAATATATATTTTTACATATATAAAATAGAAGCTTGGAAATATGAGCAAGAAACAAACAAACAAACAAAAAATAATAATAATTATTTTTTTTTTGTAAAAAGACCAAGAAGAGTTGACAAAGAACCCCTAAAAAGTTCTGGAAATGAAAAATAAAGTAGTTCCCTAGAATGAAGAAAAATAAGACAAAGAAATGGAAAATATGAAAGAGAGATGTAGGGGAGAGTCAGTTGGCCCAATATTTGTCTAATTGGAATTATAAAAGAAAGATACAAGTAAATAGTGTTTAGATCAAAAGCTGACTACTTAATGCAACAACTGGAAACTAGAAAATAGTAGGATAAGATCTTAAGATAATGAGAGAATGTGAACTGTGAACTTAGATGTCTAAGTCCAACAAAAATTTCTTTTAAACACAGTGTCACTCCAATAAATTTAATAAAAAAGAAATAAAAAATAAAAACAAGGATTAAATAAAGACATTTTAAAAATATTTATTTTATTGGTTTGAGAGAAGGTGAGAGAGAGAGAGAAAGAAAGAGAGAAGGTAGGGAGGGCCCTGAGCAGTCTCTATAGTTGTACATCATTAGTTGTGATGTGGTTTCCTTCCACACAGGTGGGTGTGGGGCCTCTCGGGGCAAGAACTGAAACAAGGACCTCCCACGTGGGAGGTGAGCATCTTCACCACCAAGGCATCTTAGCGGTTTCCAGCTGCATTGCAGTTGAGTATATGGGTTTACACAGGCCAGTGCTGGGAACCAAACCCTACCCAGACCATGTGATTGTAAGACAAGTGCTCAACCACTGAGCTATCTCAGCATCCCCAATAAAGATATTTTTAGACAACCAAAATCTAATAAAGTTTACTACAGTAAAGCCTCACTAAAAGATGTGCTTCAGGCAGAAAGAAAATGATACTGAATGAAAGAAAAAAAAATGCAGGAAAAACACAGATAAATCTATTTAAAAATATTAAAAATGCCTAATTTGAAAAAACTAAAATGCTGGTCAACAAAACCCTATATAAATTGAAAAAGAGATAAGATATATGAAGATAAAGAACTATAAGTCTCTTTCATTATTTAGGAGCAAGATATTGATTAATATTAGACTTTCATTATATATATTTAAAAAGCTAGGCTAACCACTAAAAGGAGAAAAATAGCTATTTAACTTCCAGCAAACACAAGGGAAAATAGTCATTTTCAGGTAATGATTGCATACATTGAATGTACAAAAAAGATATGAATTAGTAAGAGGTTACAAGTTTGCTAGGTACAAAATCAAAATATGAAATCTAATTCAAGTATGTACACCAGAAAAAGCATTTTTCCCATTTACTTTAGCAAGAAAAAGTGCAGAGTATTTAGACTAAATCTAACTAAAAATATACAAATATTTAAGCTTGTTATAGAAAAAGATTAAAACTTTATTAAAATACATTAAAGAAAGGAACTGGTGTGATATTTTATATTATCCATGGTTTGAAAGACAATACTGTAAAGATATAGGTCTTCCCCAAACTGATATTTAGATTTATACAGTTCAAACAAGAATTCCAATAATGTAACTGTCTATCAATGGATGAATGGATAAAGAAATTGTGGTGTGTACATGCAAATTAATCAGCAGCCTTCACAAAGAAGAAAATCCTTTCACATGTGACAACATGGATGAAACTTGAGGACATTTATGTTAAGTGAAACTAGACAGTCACACATGAAGATAAATATTGCACAATTCCACTTGTACAAGGAACCTAAAATAGACTCATATGGAAGCAGGGAGTAGGAATGGTGGTTACTAGGGGCAAAGGCAGGAGAAACAGGGAGTTGTTGTTCAATAGGGGTGAAGTTTCAGTTCTACAGGATGAGGAAGTTCTAGAGATCTGCTCTACCACACTGTGCCTACTCATAGTAAGACTGTACTGTACACTTAGAAATTTAAGAAGGTAGATCTTCTATTAAATGTTCTTACCACAATTTCAAGAAGTAAAACAAAGAAAACTTTTAGTAGATTATTATTATCTAAAATGCCCACCTATATAGGGTTATGTGAAATTTGAAAGGAAGACATGGCTTGATGATTAAGTTATGTAAATTCTAGATAGGAACTATATGATTTTTAAAATATATTTTGGTAATTAGGATGATATTTGATCTTAAATTAATATACACGCCATGTTTCAAATGGTGTTTGGTCAGCCTAGTCTTACTGGGCTAAATCCTAGGTGTCTTATGTACCATTTGAAACAGGACAGTACCATTGTTTTCTGTTCGAGTGCATTCAGCACAATTCTAGTATGTTGTTTAAATCAAGGTAAAACTAAATAACATATTGTTTAGGAATACATACACAGTGGGAAATTATAATGAAAAAAAATGAAAAGGGTAGTGATCAATACCAAATTTAGAATGCTGATTACCTCTGGGATGAAAGAAGAGGATGTAAGTGGAAAGAAACACAGAGGGTATTCCTCTGAGGTTCTAGTACTAATGTCTCATCTCTAGAGATGGGTGACAAATACATGGGTTTTTATTTTACTATTGTTTATTACACAATTTTCTATGTCTTAACATGTCATCTCCTAGTTATTTCACAATACAATTTTGAAATAAATTTCAACATAAATAAATAACTTAATTGAAAAATAGTTTTCTGTGGATGAACTCTTTAGTCTAATCCTAGGAATAGTAAAACTGCATTTTAACAAGATACTCTAGAAAAACTAAGGCCAAGGCCATGTCTACGTGTGAGGTGGCAGAAGGGTAGCCTGGGAAAATGTGCGAACTCTGCTCTCCTTCTTTCTGAAGGTTCCAATCTTAGCTTTTCCCCCAGAATCCTCAGGGACCTGGACTACTAGAAACTTAAGGCTTGGTGATATACCCAACAGCTCTCTTGCCAACAGACTTCCCAAACCACCCTTTAACCAAATAATGGGGTAAAGAGATGAAGACTTGTAGCATGTCACCTCGAAAAGCTCCTGACCAAAGGCTATGTGGAACAAAAAGTCGTGACACCTTCCTGGAAAATAAAAGATTTGCTTAAAAAATTACCTCCTCTCAATTCTGTTCCTGTGCATGTAGTTCAGATTAAATAAGGCAGTTCTATGGTAATACAGAAATTATTAAAAACATTCTTCTTGAGATTTGACAATGATGCAGTAGATATGTATCTACTCCATAGTTGTTAGTCAAGAAAGTATGTTTCAAACAATCCATTGGTATTCATTTAAAACACAATAGTGGTCTTATTGAAGCTAAATTTAATACGTGCTGCATTTGGAAGTAATTTCTTTACCAACACATAGAAACATTTTCAGCTGCCCATTTTTGTTGCATTGTTGACATTCAGTGGAGAATTGGAAGAATTTAATGAAAATTCCCTAAGGCTAGACATGTATGCTTATTTTCAATTCCAACTCAGTATCAATGACATTCCTACTGCATCTTCCATTCTCCCGAGTTGATGGGTAAATTATAAGTAGGAACTGATTTATCTTCAAAAATGTAAAGAGTAGGATAGGAAATATCTAATTTGAAAATGTGAAGAATAGAATTCTTAGAGAGTACATTTGAACAAATAAATAGTTATTGATTTCTTATAATTTCTCACCAGCTACCATTAAAAAAAAACTACCCTTTTGTGTTTATCTTTTAAAATATTTACCTGTAACAACCTCTAGCTTTCAAGTTTTGAGTTTCCTTTGGAGATTCATTACTAATAACATTAAATAAATCAGGAAATAACATTGTTATAAGGTAAGAAGACTTACCTGAGTTGGAACAGAGAGAAAAAACTCCATCTTCATTTCCACTAAAAACTGAGTATTTAATGCTGTCTTGAATTGAGTCAAGAGCAAAAGCTTTTACAGTTACAACAGGAGTACCTGTAAAAATTAGGTTTAAAAAAACATTAGAAACAAGCACATGGTTTTAAAAAACATAGCTGTGGCCTGACTGCAGTTCTGAGTCTACCCATTTGCCATTTGTGATTGAGAAGATGGGGCCCTCCCTTTTGTTACCAGCCCTTCTAGCACTTAGATGGTGGTACTTATTTGTCACCCATGGATTTGTTCTGAGCATATTTTAAAAGACTTATCTCAGCTCTTGCAAAGTTGGTAATTTCTATAGGAACAGAGGAGTTTTTCTATACACAGCTTCCCACTAAAGTACCCCCCCCCCTGCTTTTTTTATGAGCTGGTAAACTTAAAAAAGGGCGTTACTTCTGCCTGACCCTGTATTTGTGTTCTATAACTCTAGATTAGTTTTGCCTTTAAAACTGTATATACTTGCAAATCATACAGCAGCTGTCTCCTTTGCCTTAGGATACTTTTTTGAGAAGCAAACATGTTCTGTGTATCAAAAGTTTGTTCCTTATACATAGTAGGCACTTAATAAGTATGGGAAGAAGCGTGGTTAATAGAGGAGACAGAGAAGACGTAAGGGAGGGTGGTGGTTACTAAAGTGTCTAGCTTGAGATATTACAAAATGCCTCTCTGCCTAGGAGACTTTTGAACCAGCAAGAATTATTTTTTTAAAAAAGCACTCAATGCTACAATACCACATCACTGTGGGGTTTGCAGTAGTTGAAGAAAATAGCACCTATTCAAGAGCTCTGTTGGACCTCCTCAATGAATCCCACTGTGCGGCCCTCAGGGAACAGGCTTGAAATCCATCCTGCTATATGGTTTATAGTAAAAATGATCCTTAAACCAAACCAAATTGGTTCATCTTTTTCCTCAATACTTAAAAGTGTTTTACCAAAAAGAAGAGAAGAAAAGGCCCTAAAACAAATAATATTTTCCCCTAGGAGCCTTTTCAACACTCCTCACCCTAAGAAAAATGGTATGAGTGCTATACATAGTAATAGAAAAAAGTATGTGATGTTGGTTGCATAACTGAAAATTCAGTGAAAAATAAATAAAATAGAATTTGTTATGGAGAAAGAACAAGTAAACCAAAACTGGATATATTATTCTCTTTAAAAACATTCTGTTGAACATATACAGTGACAAAGTTTAAAAATCATTTATCAGGTTTCCAAATTGTTGCTCTTTCAAGGCAGTTATGAAATCATTTAGTGACAAAGTGAAGGATTTTAATCAATCATGGTGGAATCAAGTTACCACACACATTGAGAGAATGCTTAAGTTGCTTTATAATCTGATGTTTATTTTGTGACATTTCAGGAGATGTATTATTCATATAAAACTGTTTTACATTTTTGGTCGGCATATGCCCTCACAATAGTGCAGTACAGTCTATCTTCAGTGTTCAATCACATTTCTGTGCTTCCTGGTACAATTTGTTTTTTAAACATAGGAAATTTTATTTCAACTGGCTTGTCACATATTCTTAAGAACGGTTGAAAGAAGAAAAACAGCTATGCTGGCAAGATGTACAGTCGTGTTGACGGCCTTCATGGGTGAGGATGCTTATTATGTTCCTAATTACAAAAGGAAACATGGAGATCACTTGCAGGTAAAAGAACAAAGATGAGTACAGAATTGAATATAAGAATTACATGTGGCCTCGCTTGTGAAAAAGACAATCCTATTTTTATGGCAAATAAAATCTGCATAATATCAAGGAAATTGTAGCACAAAAAGAATGTTATTCAATAAAAATACTTCAAACTAGATTCTAAGGTTAGTAAAGAGCTGCATATATTTATTAAAATATGTTCTCACTCTGACAAAGTTTATACTTGAGACTGCCTGAAAAAATAGGATGTAATTGAAGGGTCACGAATCCTTCCAGGTCTTGTTTTACTGTGCATATTTTAAATAAAAGTCTGTCTTTGGGCATATTGATAAAATTTACAATTCTCATTTCACATCAAGGTAGAAATGGTAAAATAAAAACTAACACTGCACCTTCAGTTCCTATGAGGTAAGTAAAACATATAAAAGAATATATTTTTTACATTTTCAGGCTTTTATGAATATTCATTTATGAATAACATTGCATCAAAAAAGTATAAAACATTTAATGTTCTTTTTAAAAGATCATTTAAAAGATGAAAACATAAAAATATCTACAACTATAAAGGTATGCTAATAGATACAAAACATAAAAGATACAATTTGTGAAATTGATAACATAAAGTGAGAGAGAAAAATAAAAGAGCAGAATTTTTGTATTCAATTGAAGTTAAGGTATTATCAGTTTAAAATAGATTGTTAAAACTATAAGATGTTTTAGGTAACCCCCATGGCACCCAAAGAAAAATATCTAGAAAGAAACACAAAATGACATAAGAAGGGACTCAAAGCAAGTGACTAAAAAATCATAAAACGCAAAGGAAGGCAATGAGAGAGGAAGAGACAAAACAAGTATAAAACATATAGAAAGTGATACTTCTCTATCAGTAATTACTTTAACTGTAAAGAATTAAACTCATCAATCAAAAAACAAAGTGGCTGAATGCACTAAATATAAAACAAGCTCCAACTATACGTCATCTAAAAGAGACCCATTTTTGACATAAGGACACACACAGGCTGAAAGTGAAAAGATGGAACAAGATATTATAGGCAAATGGCATCCAAAAGACAATAGGGGTGGCTATGCTTATATCAGACATAATAGAGTTTAAGTCAAAAACTGTCACAAGAAATTAAGGGTATCATTCGGCCTAAAAGGTCTACTCACCAGGAAGATGTAGCAATTATAACTATATATATACTTCTAAGAGGATTCAAATATATAAAGAAACAATGACAGAATTGAAGGGAGAAACAGATGGAAACACAGTAATAGTAGGAGACTTCAATAACCAATTTCAATAATGGATAGATTGACCAGACGGATCAATAAGGAAACAGAAGACTTGAACAACATTATAGAGTAATTAGTCCTAATAGATATATACAGAACATTCCACCCAACAATAGCAGAATACACATTCTCAAGTATATTATATAGCCCCAAGTGCATCCTCAAGAACACATGTTAGGGGAAGCCGGGATGGCTCAGTGGGTTAAGCGCTCACTTTGCAGCGCTGGGGACCAGGGATCGAATCCTGGCCCCGGCCCATGCGGATCCATATGCTGAACTGGGGAGTGCCCCCAGTTCAGCTCTCTCTCTCTCTCTCTCTCTCTCTCTCTCTCTATCTGTCAAAAAAAACCAAAACAAACAAAAAATAAAATTAAAATTAAAAATTAAAAAAAGAACACATGTTGGAAAGGCTGTGGAGAAAAGGGAACCCTCATGCGCTGTTGGTGGGACTGTAAATCGGTACAGTCACTACGGAAAATAGTATAGATGTTCCACAAAAATTAAAAATAGAACTACGTTATGATCCAGCAATTCCACTTCTGGTGTTCATCTGAAGAAATCTAAAGCACTAATTCGAAAAGCTATATGAACCCCTATGTTCACTGTACTGCTTGCTGTTCATAATAACCAAGATATGGAAGTATCCTAAGTACAATTGAATATTGCTCAGCCATTAAAAAAAATAATAATAAATCACCATTTGCAGCAACATGGATGAACCTAGAGGATATTATGCTAAGTGAAATAAATCAGAGTAAGAAAGAAAAATACCATATGATCTCACTTATATGTGGAATCTAAAGAACAAAATAAACAAAAAACCAAAACAGAAACAGACTCATAGATACAGAGAACAAACTGATGGTTACCAGATGGAAGGAGATTGGGGGGGGCTGGGTGCAAAAGCTGAAGGGATTAAGAAGGACAAATTGGTAGTTACAAACTAGTCATGGGAATGTAAAGTACAACATAGGGAATAGAGTCAATAATACCATAATAACTATGTATAGTGCCAGGTGGGGACTAGACTAATTGGGGGATCACTTCATAAATTATATAACTGTCTAACCACTATGCTGTACACCTGAAACTAATATAAAATAATATTGAATGTCAACATTAATTGAAAAAAAAAGATTCAAGAATAAGGAACACATGGAATATTCTCCAGGATAGATCACAGAACTAGTCTTAAATTTAAAAAGATTAAAATCATGCCAAGTGCCTTTTCTGACTATAATAAAATGAAACTAGAAATCAATAGCAAAGTTAAATTGGAAAATGTACAAATGCATGGAAACTAAATAACAAATTCTTGAATAGCTAATAGATCAAAGAAGAAATATAAAGAAAAATTAAATAATATCTTGGGACAAATGAAACAAAACACAACATATTAAAACATGGGATGTGGCAAAAGCAGTACTAAGAGGGAATATTATAGCAATAAATGCTTACATTAAAAAAAAACCACATAAAAATTGCAAATCAACAACATAACCTTATACATCAAGAATCTAGCAAAAAGGGAATTAATGAAAAACAAAGTTAGCAGAAGAAATGTAGTATATACATACAATGGAATATTATTCAGCATTAAAAAGATTCCTGTCATTTCCGATAACACTGATGAACCCATAGGACTTTAAATTAATAAGCCAGTCACAAAAAGACAAATATTGCATGACTCCGCTTATATTGGGTATCTAAATTAGTCAACCCACAGAAGCAGAAAGTTGAATGGTGGTTGCTAGGGTTTGGAAGGTGGGCAGAGTTACTGTTCAAAGAGTATAGAGTTTCAGTTTTGAAAGACAAGGAAGTTCTAGAAATCCATTGCACAAGGACAGCATACTCTAACACTAACACACTTTGCACTTAAAAGTGGTTGAGATGGTAAATTTTATGTTATGTGTTTCTTACCACAATTAAAAAAAAAACAGAAGAAAAGCTGATTTTTCCCTTTTGCCTTCCCATCATCAAAACTGCCTGAACACATGTTACTAAAACTTTCCCCCAAAATTCATTCCTGGGATGAGACAAAGCATAGAAATGCTCAAAATGAGTAATTTTCCAAAATTTGTGAACAGGTAAAAACACATTTTAAAATGTATAAAACCTTGAACATATTTTCTTTTGTAAATACCTAAGGAAATAACAGAGAAAGCCACAAAAGTGCTTATTGACTTCTTAGAAGCTTTAGCAAAGGAGAGATATGGAAGAAAACCAACATGGAATTAATATATGCAATGAGAAGTAAAGAAATTGATTCTCAAATATATTTTAATAAAATTATAAATTTTAGTGGGTAATTTTTAAAAAAGGAATTATTATCTATAAATGGCTGCATTTAATCTTTTAAAAACGTACTTATAACTTTATGAAAGGCAGATGCTAAAATGATCCTCGATGTCCCTACTACCTCCCTAATATTGTGATTTACGGAAGACAGTATTTAAAAAACGCTTGAGAATTTGCAGTGTGGCTTCAATGTTCTATCAGACCCCAGATCTTGCCCTTGGACCTGATGCTGCTGCTATCCCCTTCAGCCATTTCCTGGCTAAGGTGCATCCCCAGGTGATCACCAGACTTCAGAGTCCCTGAATTTTCAAGAACCACCCAATTCTTCTTTCCAGCTCCTGGCACTCCAGAGCCAACCGGAATCCACAGCCTGCACGTGGTCAGAAAGGAAGGCTGAACAACTTTTTCATTTGAGTGATTCTCAACTTTGGTAATGAGATATGTGACACATTTCCAATTATTTCAAGAAACAAAGCAAATGTCTCCGCTCCCCCCGCCCACCTCTCACCACCCAAACATCTTAATGCTGTGTTTCACTTAAAGAAATGTGTTTTAAGGATGTTTTTAGCCCCCACATAATGAGTACTACTATATACTATTTTAATAATTTCATTTGATTGTACATCAGCTCTTCAGGGACACAATATTGCTATCCTCAAAATAATCTGAAACCAGGGTTCAACAGCCACAAACAATAGATGCTAAATTAAAAATGAAAAGAAAAGAAATCCTGTTAAATCTGATTTATTCTATTTTTGACTTAGATCTGAGTGAAAATTCTTTGTAAACGTTAAAGCGCTATAAATCACAAATGTCCAAATCTCTTCTTCAAAAACAAGACAAGATATCCCTCTGATCTTTAGGGTCCTTCAAATTGTGGCCATGTTCCTTGCTTTCCTTTCATGGTCAAGCCTGGTGCAAACACACCAAGTTCCCCACCTCTACTTCACTCTGCCCTACTCTGGCTTCTAAAACAAAGTTCTAGTAACTTAGTTCTCTCCAATGCTCCCAGTGTTCTGTAAATGCTGTTTGGCTGCAAGCAATTTCTTACAAATAGCCACAGCTGACAATGAAGTTCATGCCTGGAGGCCTAGCTCCTGGTCTTTATTCTTGGCCAAACCCTGAACGATCTCAATACAGCAAATTTACTCCTCAGGTCTTCCTTTCTGTTCTCCTCCAGCCTCTTATTTTGCATATGTGACATTCTCATATTGTCTTATCTTTTATATTTGATGCATAGACTTATCTTTTCAGGCATGCCTCCCTTTCTACTACGTTCTTTCCCCCTTATGTCAAGATGGCATTCTCAGGCCATCTCAAGTAACACTCTTCCCGACTCTAAGGAGGAGAAGTTCTGTGAGGGCTGTAGTCTCACTTCTAATGGCAGCCCACCACCTCATTCCCTTCTACTTTGGAGACAGGCCTTCAACTGAGCTAGCTGTCACTTTTCAGTCCTTATCTCACCTACCCTCTGCTGCAAATTAGATATGATTGACTACTACTAGCTTCTTGGGTGTGCCATTTTGCTGTTTCTCTAATACCATCTTCCCAGGAATTGTGAAACCATCCTTGGCTTGGGTGCATAATTATGCAGGCTTCCACCAATTCAAAATGTCTGGTCTATCTTCAAAGATTCTCACTGAATTGGTTGAGGGTTGGATATGCAGGTATTAGGAATTTTTGAAAGCTTCCCACCCACATGTCTCTACGTGCAGCCCCGAGTGGAGAACCCCGATCTAAGTAATCAACAGATGCCATTGAAACACACTTTATCTTGGCCCACTGCTGGGGCTTTATTCAGGCCCTGATCATTTATCATGTGAATTACCACAGTCTCCTCCTAATTCATCTCTCAGCCCCTTGGCCACCCTTCACAAGGCCTCCAAAGTGATCTACAATATCAAAGTTGTTTTGTCGCTCTTTTGCTAATTTGAAGGCCATCAATGTCTCTCTGTTCCAGCTTGTCACTGGAAAGTTCATGAGAGCCTCTGTCTAGCTATTCCAAATGGCTTGCTGTGCCGATGGTAAACTCGCCACACACTCGAGTCCCCAGAGCTTTGTACGAGTCATTTCCCGTGCCTGAAACTAAATGTATTTCCTACCTTTTTGTGCCTGGTTTTATCTTCATTTAGGCATATGGCTTTTGTTATCTTTGAGTATAAGGGTTAAATGGTGAAATGATTTCAACAAACGTTTGGTGAATACCAACTGGGATTAAGCTTTTTCCGGCTCTGTGATCCATAGTGGAGAGCTTCGCCCAACCATTTCAGACTGCACTTTCATCTCCACGTCGTTCTCTTAAAACTGCTGGTAATAATGATGGTAAAATGCCTTAGAGATTATGAAGTGCTCCTTTAATCATCAAAACTACCTTGTTGGGATGCTGGGATAGCTCAGCAGGCTGAGCGCTTGCCTTGCAACCAAGAGGTTCAAGGATCAAATCCTGGCCCTGGCCCGTGCAAATCCACATGCTGAACTGTGGCATAACTGCTGTGATGGTGGTGAAGGTTCTTGCCTCCCATGCAGGAGGCCCCAGTTTGGTTGCCATACCATGTGGTCCCACATCCACCTGTGTGGAATGAAACCATGTCACAACTAATGATGCACAACTATGGAGACTGCTCTGGACCCTCCCCACTTCTATCTCTCCTTTCAAGAAATAAGATAAATCTAAAAAACAAAGAAGAAAAAAACTGTCTTATCAAAGAATAGATTAAATAGATGTTCAAGACCCTTTATAAGACAGACCATCTATAGTTATAACAATATTGTAAGACCTATATATGGTGACAGGTAGGTACAAGCCATCACCTTGTAAGTTTTATAAATGTCTAACCCCTATTCTGTACACCTGGATTAATATAATATTGAATGTCAACTGTAATTGAAAAATAAAATATTAAAAAAATGGAAACTATATATTACTAAACTATATGCTGTTTTAAACATTTGATGTTGACTTTAATGTTAATAGATAAATGCAGTGTTAATTAAAACTGGAACTTGTGGGATTTCCAAGAAAGAAATGTTAAACAAAAATAAATAAATTGTAGTAACTTGCCAACTTTTTATTTTCTTAGAAGAATATCTAAATGTTAAAATCAGTTTAAGGTGATGAAAATTTATAATAATACAAAAAATAATTCACTAAGGATGGCAAGTGGTGCTACTGATGGGCTGTTTGAGTTACCCACAGAAAATTTAAGTTCCAGCAGACATATACTTTTCATTTGAAGACAAAATGAAAATTTCAGGTGTATTTGGGAGGAAAACCATGCTGGACACTATAAAATGCTATCAAATAATTTACATTAAGGTTATTCTAACACCTATCAATGGACTTATAATCTTTTTAAATCACTGGAATTCAAAAGCAACAAAATAAAAATAAAATCATCTTCTGGTGTCCACGATATGATCTGACAGTTTGTGCTGAATTCATGTTTCAAGCAAAGCTTTGGTCATCTTGATATGAGTCAATGTTTTATGTGATTTGTCATTGTTTTTCAAAGGGGTCTAAGAAATCCTGCTGACCCAGGTGTAGCTAGGCTGCATTAATCAGATTCAACACGCTTCTTGACTACCATCCTTTCCTTCTCCCTTTTTCCTTCCGGATATATGCTGAAGCTTTTGGTGTTCTTCTAAAGTTAGACTTTGTGACCTTCACACATGTCACGGTTAGTCTTCAAAGTGAGGTCCCAACCCACTGCTTCAGATATCTTAAAATGTACACCTACCTGGGTATTTATGAATACCACATGTTTGTGATGCTGCTAGAAGTATTCCTTGCCTTCCTTACGTGTAAGATTTAATAAAGAGAGTGTTATCATAAGTTCTAGTAAAAAGGTAACAAAGTCAATTTTAGTTCAATAATTCTAAATATAAGAGGACTAAGAAGGACAACTCTGATCAGAGGTCAAAGAAAATATAGCGATGCAGATAGCAGGACGAAGGTTTCCCATCCATATATTCATTAGCTTTTCTGATGGCATCTTAAACAGGAGGCCCACCTTCAGAGGTCAGAACATAATTTGGTCTTCACTGTCTTCTGTCCTCACTTTTGATCTCAGGTTACTCTTAACCATATTGATTAATCCCAACTGTGATCATTGGGAGTAGGTGGAAGGTGTGCAGATTTGATGAGATGCTGCCTGGGTGATGGGAAACAGGCTAAAATCAAGGTCATTTGCTCTCATAATGGCTGTCTCCTAGCAACAGAGTGAACCTGTGACATACAAATGAATGGCACACTGCAAATGAAAGCAGGTGCACATTTCCCCTTCCACAGCAGTTTTTATTAGCGTCATTATTAAATCATTTCTGAATTCAACCAGAAATATTATATTTACTAATCCACAACTTAATTTCATATTGAAATGTTTTCTTTGGGTGCCTTTTCTTTAGGTTTAATTCTGCAAACAAATTAATCCTAGGTATTGAAAAAGAATGTCTTAACAATTATGAAATGCCTTAGGAAAATCACTCAATTTTTAGAAATTTCATTCATGAATGTGAAAAACTGTGATAACAATAATGACTTCCATGACAATTCTTTTGAGGAATAGTATAGTTAATGCATATTATTCCAAAATTTTTATATTGGGTCTGAATATTCACTAGTAGTGGTTAGCAACCCCACTGTGAAGGATAAATGAACAAACTAAAGAAGAGAAAATTATTTCAGGTAAAAGTCAAATCTTTCCACCTGTCTACAAAGCCCTGTATGATCTCTTAGTCCTCTGAACTCATTTTCTACTGTTCTCCCCTTTGTTCACTCCGCTTGTCACACAGTCCTTTTTTCTGCTCTTTGAACAAATCAGGCAGGCTCCCACTAATTTTCTTTCTTGTGAAAGGCATTATATGAATGGTTACCTCCTCTACTTAAGTCCAAGTGATGCCTGACCATGGCTGTTATTTAGAATTGCAACTTATCTGTCCCCCAGCACTCCCAAGTCCCTCTTAAGCTGCTTTGCTTTTTCTTATTCAATACCTCTATTGCCACCTAATATACGCTACACGTTAATTATTTACTACTGCTATTATCTGCCTATAAGTCTTTGCTGGAAGTCTCACAAGAAAAATAATCTTTACCTTTTCGTTCACTAACATTACCCCCCAAAAAAGTCTGTGGTGCATACTACTCAAGAAAAAAAAGTGGGGGAAGCCTGGATAGCTCAGCAGGTTAAGTGCTCACTTTTCAGCCCTGGGGACTGAGGATTGAATCCCAGCCCCGGCCCATGTGGATCCATGTGCTGAATTGGGGAGTGTTTCCCATGTGGGAGGCCCCCAGTTCAGTTCTCGCCCCCTGGTTCAGCCCCTAGCTCGAGGGGGTGTGCCTCCCATGCAGGAGAGCCCAGCCCAATTCCCACCTGCATGGCCCCTGCCCACCTGTGTGGAACAAAACCGAGTCGAGAACTGATGATGTAAAACTATGGAGACTGCTCTGGTCTCTCCCCCTTTTTTCTGTCTCTGTCTCTCTCTGTCTCTGTCAAAACACAAACAAATCTTTAAAAAAGAAAAAGAAGTGTTGAGGAACAAATCAAATCTATGAAGGGTGATTGTGTATAGCAGTGGAGTGCTCCAGAGGGCAGAACTAAGATGCATGGATAGAATAAAGGAGGCAGATCTGGGTTCAATATACAAATGGCTTTCCAAATGAAGGGTTTTTCCAATTTTGTCATGCAATCAAATCACCTGCAGAGCTTGTTAAAAACAACAGTGTCCTGACCCCAGACCTAAGCAGAACCTGTTAGAACTGGGAAGCAGAACCTGCAGGAGTGAGTGATGTTTTACTCCTGGTTCAATAACCACTTGATCTAAACTCTCACTCACTGAAATATTCAAGTAGAGACTGAAAGACCACATATCAAGGGTGTTCAGGGAGAAATGTCTATATCTTCCCTGTGAACAAAGGCTGGGCTCAAAGATCCTATGATTTTAACAGATCAGTTCCTAGATTGACCAGTACTTGTATTTTCTACTATATTATTTAGAAAATATTTACTATCCTTCAGCCTTTTTTCTTTGGTTGAGATGTATGCCTCTTAAGAGGAACAGACATATAGCTCTAAGAAATATCTCATATTATTTAACATTACCTTTTACATGGAAGTCCCACTACACATAAGAAAATAAACTGGAAATTCTGACTCATTTTAGAAGTCACTGTTATTTCATTTAATGAAGACAATAGCAATGCACTCTTATATATATTTAGAATCAGTAACAAGACTTCTGAGTAAGCAACCCACGAGATAACCATAATTCAAAAGGTGGTCCAAGTCAGGTTAATAATCTGCAACTGAGAACAACCCTCATTTAACATTCAATATTAAATTGAATATTCTCTTCATAAAGATAGCAGTATATAACAGTAAATACATTTTCACTATGAAATGAATAAAGGATGCCTTTTAAATAGTGGTTTACACAGATACAGAGTGAAATTGAATTATGATAAAATGACAAACAAAAACAAAAATTACACGAGCAAGTGGACAGCACACATCAGGCTTTTACCGACCAAACTCCTCCTCTCCCCAAACTATGTGTCCATTTGCTTTGTCCTCTGGTTGGGTGGAAGGGTTGGAAGGTGCATTTCTCTGTTTTCTAGTTAGATATAATTGCCTAGATTAAATTTCTTTCAATTCACAACTATCTACAAAAAATTTTTTTTTTTCCTTTTATGTAAAAATATATTTTAAATTAAACTCTGGTAATTTTTTGTATATTTCCCATTATGGCATAAATTTGCGTGGAAATTATTAAAAGAAATAATTAGCATTATAAAGAAACACAGACATGTGTGTGTTTTACTGTATTTGAGCACATTTTTCTGATATACTTTAAGTGAGAATTAGGATACCAAGAACTGGTAAGATTCAAAAATTTATAACTGAATCTACCTAACAGTCTTACTGCATAATCCTTAGTTTGAAGCATTTTGTCAAAATGGGTATCATATACAAAATAACTCTAAGGGACACTTACCTGCCTCACAATTTTCAGTCACAATCCCCTTGTACAGATGGTGGCTGAAGGCTATCTTTATATCTTCTCCTTCCATGTGAACAACCAAGAGCCCAGTGGTTGTCCTGGCTGGGACCCCTTGGTCCATAACTTTTAACCGCAGCCAGATTGGGAAATGTTCTGAAGGTGAGTTTTGCTGAAGTTGAATCTCCCCTGTATGCTTATTAATAGAAAACATGGCCTGGGCCTCTGCAAAACTAAAAACAACAGTTCCATTGGGCCCCAAGTCCGGGTCAGTGGCTCTCAGAATGGCAGTCGTCCGGTTTGCAAGTGACAGAGGAGAAAGAAAAATATCAAAGGGGTTCTGTTCCCAAATTGGGTCATTGTCATTAACATCTGTGACACGCACTTTTATCACTACCGTGGTGCTTCTCGGGCCCTGGGCACCACAGTCTCGAGCCCCAGCCGTGAGTGTGTACTGAGACCCGGCTTCTCGGTCGAGGCCGTGGCCAGTTCGCAGAATGCCCGCCGCAGGGTCCACGGTGAACGCACCCGCGGCCTCGCCTGTCAGGAAATACTCCATTCGCCCGTTCAGGCCCTCATCCTTGTCCTCAGCAGAGAGCACAAGGACCACTGTTCCCACCTGAGCATCTTCTCTCACGGAGGACTGGTACTGAAGCGTGGGAAAGGAAGGGCTGTGGTCATTGTCGTCCAAAACTCTCACCTGCAGCTGCACTACAGAGCTCCTGGGCGGAGTCCCCAGGTCAGAGCACAGGATGACAAGGGCGAAACGGCTGACCTGCTCCCGGTCCAAAGCACGAGTGGCTGACAGTGTTCCTGACGTTTCATTAATAGCAAAGTAGTCATCAGTGTTTCCATCTATTAAAGGAAAATATGCAAAGTTCATTTGAATTGAAAAAGTATCAGCTTTGCCTTTGGCTCTCTCTCTCTCTCTCTCTCTCTCTCTCTCTCTCTCTCTCTATATATATATATATATATATATATATATATATTCGTTCAACTAATACTTATTTCCTCATTATGACATCGTAGTGCTCTTGTAAGTACTAAAGATATAACAGTTGAACATGATAAAGTCCCTGTCCTCATGAAGGTTCTATTATCAGGGGATAAACAAAATAATGTAATTCGGTATCTATCTTAATTCATCAATATTTAGAACACTTGCTTTGACTGCCTTTCTATTCTACATAACAGGTAGAGTTTACAGAGGAAGAAAAATATCTATTCCACTGCAACAGGTGGGAAAGAAGTAAGAATTGGGCTTATTTATGTGAATTTGAGGGAGTATTATTCTTTAGGAGGGAAGTACACATAAGAGATATCATTAGAAATGCTAATAGTATATATGTATATTGACTTCCATGAAATATTTACACATATATTAGTTTATTTTTTAAATGAGGAAACAAACTAGAATATATAAATTATCCAATATGTATAAAATTGGTGTCTGTATTCACTTTGGGTCATAGAAAAATGTTTCTCAAATATTAAATAAGTTATCTCTGTAAGATATAAGATGTTTTGTGTTATTAATTTTGCATATATATAGATACATATATAATAATTATTGCAATTTATCTATCTATCTATCTATCTGTCTATCTATTCATCTATCTTGACATTTTATAATCAGGAAAAAAGGCAATAAAATTGTTTTCATTTTGGAATAAAATGGGTGGTACAAAGAAAACCTAACTTGTCAATAGAATTTTTAGAATTAGAGAATGATAGCTTCCAGAAGCTAGTCTTAAAACCATTTTTACAAGAGCTTGAAGCAGCTTCTCTTCACCAGAAGTAGTCTCTGAAGCATTACTCTCTCCTCAATTCCTATCACTCTACCCCTGACATATGTTTAAAATGGATTCTTTAATCACCTTTTCTTAGGTGAATAAGATGTAGCTCTCTCAAGTTGACTAGGCTAATGCTAAAGTTTTTCTGTCAGAAATCCTTATGCCCCTGAACCAAAGGGAGCAAGATCACAGAACTGTCCTCTCGGGAAGGAGTTCCCAAAGACCATGATCTATGGGATATGGTTGTAGATGTGAAGTGTTATGTTGGTATTCAGATCTGGGAATTGCTCACTCATTTATGTCCTCTAGCTTCCATTTAGAAAGATCTGACCAAAAAAGAACTGAACTGCTCAAAAGAATAAAAATAAGTGATCATGAGAAAAAGTAGAAAAAAAAAAACAAACGATTCCATCTGCATATCTACTAATATTAAAGAACATAGGGCAATAAAATATATGGTCCTCTGGAAAAATTTACAAGTGTTGTTGACAGAATATTTTAAAAGAATTTAGAGGACAGTGGTTCTAGATGGCTGTGGGAAGGAGGAGGGAGAGGAATCCCATGGCATCAATCAGTTTTTACTGGGTGTGCATTTTGTGGACATTGCACTAGACACAAAATACAGAATAATCACCATTACAGTGTTTACTATTTACCAACTCAGTCAGTATCCTGGGGGGGGGGGTGGATTTTAATAATGAAAATACCTACCAATTATGTGATACACAACAGCTCCATTATTGCCAGCATCCATATCCGAGGCCAAAACCGTGAAGACAACCCCTGGCTCTTGGTTCTCCAGAATCTCAATGTCATGAATGGGGACAACAATTTCTGGTGTGTGATCATTTTCATCTTCCACAGTACAGAGAACAGTTGTGGTGTCAGACAGCGAAGGGACTCCCCCATCTCGTACAAGTACTGGCATGGAATAAAAGATGGCACGGATTGTGGCCATTAATTCATACCTCAAACATATCACCCTTAAATAGGCAGTATCAGACCAAATGAACCAGGTGGCCCTGGGTCAATAATATTTTAATTTAAAGACACGCTACTGAAATGTAAAATTTCACCACTATACCTTTTGCTGCCTATTTTTGCTTGTTTGTTTAGCAGAGTCAAGGGATCCTTTACCTCGAAGGGTGAAGATTTCCTGAACTTCTCTGTCAAGTGTGGTGGCTGTCACCACCTCTCCAGTGTCAGGATTTATCTTGAACAACCCAGATGATGCACCTGGCATGATTTCAAACTGAAGCTTAGAATTGATTCCTTAAGAAAAATGTAAAAGTAAAATTTTTAGCAATTAACCTTTTGGATCCACTTGTCTATTCTATTCTTTTTCCTATGAACATGTTAGGCGATAGATGAAAAAGGCAAGATGTTTAAACCACCAGCAAATTAAGGTTAAAAAAGAAAACACCCAAAATAACTCTTTGGGCTGCTCTAGCTAAATAAAAGCCCCGTGGGCTGAAATACTGGATTTTCAAAAGTCTTAAGAGACTTCCCCACAGTGCATGCTTAGGATTTTTTCCCTCCCATAAAAAATTTCTTATGAGTGTGCAAGCCTACAACATATTCTTAATTACTCCTTCTAACACCCCTGATTGTTATTTAATGACATAATTGTAAGCTTGCAAGCAAAGGACAGTTTCTGTAGATTGACCTCCCATTTCAAAGCTTGTGCTGTTATGATACTCTGTTTATAGTCCAGTGCCGGAGGCAAACACACAGAGTTGCTTCTATGCCTTTTGTTGTTTTGTTTTGTTTTCTATGTAGTATTCAGTCCGCTGTCTGGAGTGAGAAATGGGGTACTGCATTATTACGTGTTTTGAAATAATTCTTAGCATATTTTTGTGGTTTCACTTCTCCCCCAAGAAAACTATTAGGCCATTTCCATCAATGGTTGTGAAGACCATTCATACCATTAACTCTCATGAGTGCATCCCATGCCATTTTAGCTTGTTTGCACTTTCCATGAGTTCTTTTTTAAACATCTTATTATGTTCTTTTCTTAACTGATAAGAATCTAGGCATAGACATAGTACATAGAATATACGATTTTATACTTTAATAAAAGATGAAATACTGTTCTTTGGCCCTAAGAATACTTTTCAATTACAAGCTTCCATCTTGCCAGTCTCAAAAAACACATTTTCCGGATTCTTTCAGTCTGACTTATTTCGCTTAATAAGATGGTCTCTAGGTCCATCCATGTTGCCAGAAATGACTGTATTTCATCATTTCTTATC
>PVKE010008014.1:0-48917 GCA_004027555.1 Craseonycteris thonglongyai
TATTTTACTTTTTGACAGATAGAGAGAGAGACAGAGACAGAGACAGTTAGAGAACCAAACTGTGGGAACTCCCCAGTTCAGCACGTGGGTCCTGCCTGGGCCGGAGCCGGGATTCGATCCTCGGTCCTCATGGCCTCAAAGCGAGCGCTCAACCCGCTGAGCCGTCCCGGCTTTTCCCTATAAAACTTTTTGAATAGAAAAATCTTTATAACCTTACCTAGATGATTTTCAGATATGACACCAAAAACATGATCCATAGAGAAAAATCTGATCAACTGAACTTAATCAAAATTCAAAACCTGTGCTTCAAAAGGCACCATAAGCCACAGACTGGGAGATAATGTTCATAATTCACACATCTGATAATTTTGAAGCTCAACTATATAAAGAATTCTCACAACTCAATAAGACAATCCCAATTTTTTATGTTTACTTGAGCCTAACAGGATGATCTCTAGTACTCCTTGAATAAACATTTTTTAAACAGCTAATAATAAGAACATGAAAAGACACAATAGCTTAGTCATTAGGAAAATGATAAAATTAAAACTACAATGAGATTAGAGTGGCTAAAATATTTTTAAATGAACAGCACCAAGTGCTAGTGAGGATGCAGAGTAACTGAAATTTTTACTGGTAAAAACACAAAACATTACAGCCAATTTAGCTAGTGAATTAAAACAAAAAAAGAATGGGATGCCGGAATGGCTCAGCAGGTTGAGTGCTGGCCTTGTAGCCCCAGGATCCAAGGATCAAATCCTGGCCCCAGTCCTTGCGGACCCATATGCTGAACTGGGGTGTGCCCCCAGTTCGGTTCTCACCATGGTGAGACCCTGGCCTGGTTACCACTCTGCGCAGCCCTGTGCCCACTTGTGTGGAATGAAACTGTAGAAGACTAACGACATATAACCATGGAGAATGCTCTGGGCCCTCCCCCTTCTCTGTCTTTGTCTCTGTCAAAAACAATAAAAAACCTTTAAAAAAGAAATAAGTGAATTTATTAAGGTTGCAAGACACAACGTCCATATATAAAAATCAACTGTGCTTCTACAAAGTTGTTTTGTGTTAACCAAAAAAATGCAATATGAAATATTTTAAACTACCAGTTGATTATAATAGTCATACAGCAAAATGCTATAAAAATGTCCATTCTTCTTAAAATGATCTATAATGTTATTCAAATAAAAATCCCAGCAAGCATTTTTCTAGAAACTGACAGGCAAATCTTTTTTTTTTTAAGATTTATTTTATTGTTTGAGAGAAGGTGAGAGAGAGAAGGGTGGAGGGCCCAGAGTAAGATTTAAAAGACAATATGGTGAGCAGAATAGCAGGTCCTCTAACTTCTGGGCATTGAGCCCAACTGAACTGAATAAATGTTCACTTGGTCCAGAGAAGACACAAGCAGACACAGTTTTCAAGAGAATGTGGCCAGCACTAAGGGAAGGGCTTTGGGAGATGGGGAGCTGATCTAAGGGTTCAGGGAAGGCTCCCCGGGAGAAGTGGTACCCAAGCTGAGTACTGAAGGATTAAAAAATTAAATAAGCAAAGTAGGGGATTTAGGCACAGGGACTGACATGAGCAAAGGCATCAAAGTAAGTTGTGCAAGGGAGTGTGGGAAAACCTAGGTATGGGGTATGAGGTAAGTACGTGGGAGAAATGGGGCGGAGACAAGGCTGCAGAGGGAGGCGGAGGAGGCCATGGCGCATCGGCCCCCACAGACGATGGTCTGGGAAGCCAGAGTGATGGGAATGTTAGAAGAGCCTGTGCCTCAGATCACCTGCTACGACAGGAGGAATGGACGACAGGAAACAGTCCTGGATCACAGCAGCGGCCCCACCACACTCACCTAGATAGAACCGAAGAAAGGGTGATGGTGTCATGTTCTTAAACATCACAATCTGTACCCAAGGGTTTTTGTATTGGATCTGAGGTATGTTGAAAAACACAAATTTCCTGTAAAAGAAGAAATTAAACCCATGAAACAGGAGTTCTCAACCTAAAACTTTGCATACCTGTGTATTTTTCTAGGAAAAATGTTCAGAACTTTCATCAAATTCTCAGAGGACCCTACCACCCACCTACCCCAAAAGGCTGAGAAAAGCAGCATTCAGGAATGTGCTAGTGTGTTCGCTAAGCGTGGATGTCCAGACTCCTGGTGTCATCTGAGGGAAATCTGTATCCTTACCTCATGCCGCGCACTAACCAAAAGTGGTAAATGTAAAAATGAAACTATGGGATGTCCTCAATCTTGATTTGTGTGGTGGTTACATGGGTGTATTCATATGTAGAATTCATCAAGCTGTGTACTTACAGGCATGCACTTCATGTAGAATATACAATTTAAAAGTAAATGACACCATGAAAACAAACATGGGGAATATTTTTACAACCTAAGAATGGAAAAACCTTTAAACTTAGAAGGTTTAAAATATAAATATATAACTATATTAAAACCTTTGCATGGCAAAACTTACCAAAAGCAAAATCAACATTTACCAAACCAAAGGAAAAATGTTGGCAAAACAAAAGGCTAATTCCCTTGTGATACAGTTTTCTACATCAGTAACAAAGATTTACAATTCAACAAGAACAAAAGGCAAAGGCCACAAATAGGTAGAAACCCAAATAACCTAATCATCATCGTGAAGATCTTCTCAATAAAGTCATGTAGATTAAAATGATTAGTTTTTACTTCTTACATTGCTAAACTTTTTGTTTAAGTTCTAGGAGTAAACATTTCCTTAAGAATATAAATTGGTTTGACCTCTTTGGAGTCAGTTTGGAACTAGCAAAACCGGAACTAGCATTATTTGTTACAGCTGAGGAACAGAAACTTAGAATGCCCCTCGATAGACGACTGTTTAAATAAATTACAATACAACCATATGTTTGGATTCGCCTCCACCTGCTCTTCTTCCTAAATGGCTAACCTATGTGGACTATGGAAATGGGCTTTCTTGCCCTCTATTCTGTTGCGTTCCGCTAATAGGGAGCACTGGCAAAAGACTGGAAGGAGGCAGGAGAGTCAAGGTGTTTCCCTGAGTCCCAGATTCCTACCAGGCAGGCCTCTCCATCTCCAGGTTCTAACAATCACTCTCCCCTCACTTCTGCAAGCCTAGACCTAAGGTCTTAACACAATTCCTTGTGGTTTCTTTTCCCCATCTATCCCCACATCCTTGTCAATAGTCCCTTAATTAAAGATTCCCAAATGATCTGAATTTAAATGCACCTTAGGCTTCCTGCTGCCACCCTGCCCCACACTCTCGATAGAGGAGGGAAAGGTACAAGTGGTACATGGGACAGACGCACAGTCGCCCAGCTTCACCACCTCCCCACTCTTTGACCCAGGACAAATCAGTGCTGTGCTTCAATGTGCCAAGACGATGGCAATGCAGACAAGCAGTCCAGATTGGAGCTTGTAGTCTACTTTCAAGAAATTGATGGAATCAACAGAAAGCCTGACTGTGGCCATTTACTTAGGGAGACTTCCATAACGGGCAGAATCTACAGTTGAAACAAAACAAAAGCAACTATTAACCCCAGAGAAAACAAAAAACTTTTGCCAAAAAAAAAAAAAGTAATAATGACAAGGCACTCGGTTATGCCTAACACTAAGAAGTAGCTCTCTAAATATGGTATTTACTGGAGAAGGGGGAGAAGGGGGGAGGGGGCACCAGATATATGGTGGTGAGGGGGACCTGATTCTGGGAGGTGGGCACATAATGCGATGCATGGGTGATGTGATGTGGACTTGTACTTCTGGAAACTACCTAATTGTTACCAACTAATGTCACCCCATTAAATTTAACAATAAAATATAATTAAAAAAATAAAAATAATTAAAAATAAATAAATAAACTATGGTATTTAACTATATGGAAGCAAAATCCTTAATTAAATTGAAAGTTGTTGCCTCTATAGGGAGGGAGTGGGAGCAGGGTACTACCAGAAGCCTTGCCAACCAGGACAGCACAGAGGACTAGAAGCTCAAAGGCTACATTTACCTTCCGGGGCTTAGGACGCCTCTGCTTAATTCGCACCCCACAGCAGGCGGAAAAGGGACCTGAATCAGGTCCGACGCCCTTAGGCTGGGCTCCGCCCAGACCCCGTACCAACCCCTCCCCACCGCTGGCCGGCGGGATACGGGCGGGTACGGAGACTGGCCTCCCCGGGTTGGCCTTGTCCTCCACCTTGGAGGATGAGGACGGAGCCCTGGTCCTCCGCTCCCGGACGTCTGCCGGCTGGGCAGGGCCCTGTTGTCTATCCTCTTCTCGCTGTGGAACCTGGAACAAGCTGCTCCTCAGTCTCCTTGTCTGTAAAACGGGGGCAACCGCACCAACCTCCAGGAGCCAGGCCCAGGATTACGCGCAGGCCCAGGTCTCCGTTACTAGCACGTTACGTTGACAGTCACTGCGGGGTGGCCTCGCAGGGCTCGGACTGACCTGGCGCCCTCGCCCAGCTCCCCATGCGTGTTGTAGTTCACCGTCATGACCTTCACCGAGTCTTTGAACACCACGTCCCCCTGGCCCAGGTACTGCAGGGTGCGGCGGATCGGGAAGCGGCCCTTCATGGGCATGGTAGCGGTGGCCTGGCCGCGAGGGGAGCGGGGAGAACACACCAGACACCGGACCGTGAGCACTTACCGCGCAGACTCACAGAAGGTGCCTCCCGGCGGGCAGTGCGCGTGCTGCGGAGCATCCTGGAACTTGTAGTCCCTCCTGGCGCTGCTTTGACGTGGAAGTTGGGGTAAGGGAATGTACATCTTCGCCTTAGAGAACCCTCCTCCTGAAATGTTTTCATGCTCTGTATATTCCTCTTTCTCCCCCACAAGGAAAAATATTTTTAAATAGGATCAAACTCAATTATTCAGACAACAAGATTACAGTAGGAAATAAATCAGGAGAACTAGGTTATGGTACCAAGTCGGATAATAACTTTTTTCTTTTCCTCTCAAAAAAAGTGTATTTTAGAGTGAGAACATGTCACTAATATTTTTTAAAGATTTATTTTATTGTTTTTGACAGAGAGAGATACAGAAAGAGAGAGAAGGGGAAGGGCCCACAGTTGTACATCATTAGTTTTTCTGCATGATTTCATTCCACACGGATGGACTCAGAGTCTGGCCCGGGCCCCTCCCGCATGGAAAGCAAGGCCCCCGACCCCCACCCCCAGGCGGGCCCCAACCAGGGGCCTCCTACATGGAAACTCGCCCTGGCAGGAACCGAACTGTCCCCCCACCCCCACCCCCTCCATGGGAAGCACACCACAGTTCAGCATATGGGTCAGCACCGCAGGGACCGGGACCAGGACTCGATCTCCTGGGGTGCAAAGCGAGTGCTCAACCCATCCTGGCATCCCCTGTCACTATTATTTTTAAATCCTGGTGCATTCAAGGTAAGTGGTCTTGGTACAGGATACAATCAAATGATGATATACTTCAGTGATTTTATACTGAGTCACATTCTTAATATAAAGGTACATTTTACTGAGTAAAATGTGTTAAATTCTTGAACTTTTAAATTACAGTTTCATAAAGTAGTCTTCCATAAAGTCATATATTTCAGGAATTAAATGGCTATAATTTCCTTAAGAAAGGCACCTTGAAAAGTATTGGCAGATGGCATTTTGTCTTGCCTTTTTATTTTCCTTTTGGTAATTTCAAAGTTTCTTTGCATGTCTTCTTCTCCACTTTAAATTTTCCTTCACAATTCATCATCTAAATAGCCAGCCCTGTTACAGAATAAGGTAAACTTTAACCTGTCATTTTAAACGTGGAGTTTTACGCAGTTTTAGGAGTTAAGGAAGTTCTCTCGTGTGTAAACTGATTCTTATGTTCAAGTGGCAAATTTAGAACCAATGCACTAATACAGAGTCTGTGATTTGAGTTGGTGTTTTATTTTGATTTTTTTAATCTTTTGCTACTGGTATTTTCTTTTTAATTTCAGTTTCACATTTTTTTTTAAGATTGAGAGGTGAGGGGAAAGAGGGGGTGAGGGGAAAGAGAAGGAGAGGGGAAGAGGAAGAGAGAGAGAGAAGAGGGGAGGGCTTAGAGCAGTCTCCACAGTTGTGCATCGTTAGCTGTGACATGGTTTCATTCCACACAGGTGGATGTGGGGCTGCACGGGGGCAGGAACCGAACCGAGGGCCTCCACATGGGAGGTGAGAACCTTCACCGCCATCCCAGGGCCATGATTCAGCATATGGGTTTGCAAGGGCTGCGACCAGGAATCAAACCCTGGACCCTCAGATTGCGAGTCAACTGCTCAACCATGAGCTCCTAGCATCCCAAGCTGGTATGTTAAATACCTGCTTTATCTCAAAAGTTTTGTGTTGTTTTCTCAGGACCACCTAGATATAAGTTGATAGCTGTCACAGGTATAACTTTATCCAACTGTAAATTCTTTGTATTCACAAACTTGGAAAAGCACCTTTAAGATGGTTATTACTACAGCTACTCTTAGAATTCCAACCGCCATGACCTTCATAACAAGCCCCCAGTCAACCACATCAGGTTTTGTAAATGAGGTCTGTTGGAAAGTCCCTAAGGATGGGGCTGATTACCAGGAGAACCATATGATTAGAGAGTTGTAACTTTCAGCCCCGTGGCCCCAAATTCTGACTTGTGGAGATTGAGCTAATCACTAACAGCCAGTGCTTTAGTCAAGCATGGCTATATAACAAAGCCTCCATTAAATAAATAAATAACAACCCTAACTGGAGGGCTGGGGAGGGCTTCCAGAGGGCTTCCACTGGGAGTGCTGTGCCCACAAAGGGCATGGAAGCTTGCACCCCTTTCTCTGTACCTTGCCCTATGCATTTCTTCCATCTGGCTGTTCCTAAATTGAATTCTTATATAATGCACTGATAATCTAGTAAGTAGACTGTTTTTCTAAGTTCTGTGAGCTGTTACAGCATATTACCAAACCCAAGGATGGGGTTGTGGGAACCCCTGATTGAGAGCCAGTGAGTGGGTCAGAAGTACCAGAAGCCCACACTTGTAAATGGGACCTGAAATGCAGTCTTGTGGTGCTGAGCCCTTAATATGTGGAATCTGACAATAATTCCTGGTAGACAGGGTCAGAATTGAATTAAATTATAGGACATCCAACTGGTGTCAAAGAATTGATCGGTGTAGGAAGAAGTCCATACACTTTGTGTCAGAAGTGTATGAGCAGTGGAGTTTATAGAAAAACAAGTGTTTTCTTTCACTCTTCCCTCACTTAGATAAGACAGGAAGGCTAGAAGGGGGTGGTGTAGGGGCAATAAATGCCCTTCCGCCAGGTGCAATTAGACTCTGGTAGTCTTTTCCCCTGTGGAATGCTCTGAGTTGAGTGTGTGTGTGTGATTTTTGTTTTGTTTCGTTTTGACAGGGATACTTCCCTTTCCCCTGACAGAGCCACCAGGGCTTTTTTTTTTTTCCCCCCTCACAGAACACAAAACACCTTTAGTACATGGGCTAAGATAGGAGGGAGGAGGAGTTACTTGCCTTTTCCAGGCCCTGATTTTCCTCAGGTAGAACTCCAGCTCCTTGCCCTCTAGCACCTGCTCGTAGTCATCTGCTCGGCCACATTGGCCTGGTCTTGAAGCTTGCCCTGCTGGAACTGCTCCTCTAGAAGACCGCTGATTTTGGTATTCTTTTCTATTGTATTTCTTCTGAATTTTCTTGATCACTTTTTGTTTAAAGTCTCTTGCTCCTCAGGAGTCAGCTTGGCCCCCTTCTTGCAGCCCAGGGGCAGTGCATAGTGGGACATCCCACTGTTGGTACGGTATGACATCAGTGAGCACAATGCAGTTCACTAGGGCCTTGGTGTGGATCAGTTCATTGTTGGATGTGCTGTAGACATCAATAATCCTTGTATTGCACGTACAACACTTGGAGCCCTAGGAGAAGTTCCCCACATCCAGCCTCAATGCACAGTCCTTCTTGTTGCCTCTGCACACACAGGCTACGTGTATGTGGCGGGGGCCAATCTTAGTGTTGGCAGCAGGGTGTCCCAGCTCATGTTTTTGCTTCTTGTGGTCCAGCTTTCTCTTGCCTCTGGTCTTGTAGCATTTGTGCCAGTTGGCCCAAGATGCCCATGGCTCGGCACCAACTGGAAAGAGCCAGGGGATTTTTCTCAGCTCCTGTGTGAAAACCTGGTGGGGTTTCTGGAGGTAGAGCCCCCAAAGGGTGGGACCTCCCTTAGGCTGTGACTCCCAGGAGTTTCCCACCCTCGTACTAGTCCACACTCAGCCTCCAGCAATTCAAGTGTTCCTACCAACTATGGTTCCAGTGGCTTCTGCTTCAGTGAGCAGATCTCAGCTGTGACTAGTCACCTTTCTCTACATTTTGATATGGCAGTATGCCCTGCAAGCTCAGTTCTCTGATGGGTCCAAGAAAAGTCACTGATTTTCAGTTGTGCAACTTTTCTTGTTGTAAAGACAGGAGTGACTTTCAAACTCTTTTGAGCTGAAACCAGAATTTCTTTCTGAAGTTTTTTGGTTTTTTTTTTTAACTGTGCTAGGCTACTGAAGAGTTTTAGGCAGAAGAGCTTTTCATCTTACAGTCCACAGGATGAAATACCCCATCCCATGTTAGAAACAGGAGTGTCCATGTAGAAAGCAGGGCAGGGTAGCTTGGTTTTGGGAGGTGGAATCCAAGCAGTGTAACCCTGAGCCTGCTTAATCTCACCACACTCACTTTTTCATCTGTAAACAGAGGTTGTTGGGAAGATGAAAGGAGGTAATCTACGCATAACACTTAGCATTCTATCTGGTCCACAGTGAGCACTAAATATTATCTCCTTCTGATTTAGTAATCTGCATAGGTCCTGGCAAGGTCTCTTTCAAAGGCTCAAGTGGTCACTACCAGAATCCCCCTCAGCAGCTCCCAACCGCTTTCCCCACTGCCCATTTCTGCCACCTTTGAGCTAGACACAATACTTGAGCATCCCGCACTGTGCCTGACCCAGATCAAACCCACCTTGCTACTCATGACATAGTGAATCAGGATGACTGGGCTTTAAATCCTTACTCCACCACAAATTGGCTGTGTGGATCCAACCAGGCTAACCTCTTTCAACCTGTTTCTTCATCTGTCAGATGAATACCCAAGTAACTACCTCACAGGTCTGTTGGTAAAACTAAATGAGGAATGTGTGAAAATGTAGCAGTGCTTGGCACAAATGGCAGCCAATAGGTTTCTCAACCTTGCTGGGCATTTCTTCTAGTGTGAAGTGGACATAATAGGATTGTAAATGGTTTTACATTATGCTTGTGTAAGACAGTTCATTTAATCAATACTGCAGGAGTAATTGGGGATAAGGGCAGAACTAGAATGCACATTTATCCCAATAAGAGTCCAGTGACATTGATTCTGTGTGGAGGTAACACAGGAGTTGGGCTATCTTCTGATAGTCAGAATGTCATTAAGAAAGGGGAGAAGGGACATTATATAGTGACACTCACAACAGATATGCACACATATATACACACCCCTAGCCACCAACATGTTATTTTATTTTTTAAAAACAGCTCCAATACAAGGCCCCAGACTAGTGCATGCAAATCAATGACCCTTTAACTGTCCATCATTGTCAGGTGACCAGCACAATCTGCTACCACAGTCTGTGACCTGGTAAAGAGACTAGCTTCTCACTTTGAGTCCCATCACCTAACTATGCCAATGTCCAACCAATCATATGGCTCATGAAGACTCAGGTACATTTTAGTATCTGAACAGCAAAGACATATTGAGCTGTAAGTACAATGAGTAAGTATCTTTAGTGTTGTTAGACAGGGAAAAATACAAACAAGGCATAAAAGGGAAAAAGCCAACTTGATTTGATTCCTAAATCCCCAACATCTCTTCCATATATGATCTATATCCAGGGAGATCTTGCCAACACCACACCAAGAACTTTCTCATTTTCCAATGAGAGGGTACCATTTGCCTTGAAGGGCTGCAGGAAGGGTGAAATATTCACATGAAGTTGTGGTTGCAATTCACAGGACATCTTTTCCTTGGCATTAACTCATCTCTGTAAATCCAACTTTGTGCCTTTGTGAATTCTGGGAAATAGTACTGCTGAGGGATAGAGAATTCTAGCTCCTACCATGTCTATGATTATAGGAGAATATAGCCATAGAAGAATTCAATGGAAGAATTCACAGAAGAGCATGGCCATGGAAGAATTCCATATCAGAGGGTTTTCGTTTGGTTTTGGATATTCAGCGATCTTTTTCTTTTTTCTTTTTTAAGTTTTAAGTTTTAAAAATGTTTCTTATCTGTGTAGTTCTCAATGCTCTTAGTTGCTTACAGATTGCTACCTGTGTGGTTGATTTCAAGGAAAGGGTATGTTTAGTCAACTAGTCTTATTGAAACCACCAGCTACTTAAAAGAGATATTCTTATAAGAAAATTATGATGAAAAGCAGCATTTAGCTTCTGGAACTACCTGTTTTGGTACAGAGAGCTTCCTCTTCTTCAGTCAGAGAGAAATGACAGACTGAGCAGGGAGGAGCATGCAGCCATCCATGAAACCTCCAGAGTTACAGCATGGAGGGATGGACCTAGAGCAAGAACAAACACCTGTACCAGACAACACTGTATAAAGATGCCTGATCGCCAACTTCTCAAAACTACCATGACAATCAGCAAGGTTGGTAACTGGCTGACGTTAGTATCCCACTCACATATCTGTGTGAACAGAACCCAAATGCAAAGTGTCTTTCACAAACCTTCCACCAACTCCCCATTCCCACACCCCTATCCAGGACCTTTTCACTCAGCCCAAAGAACCAGCAGGTGCTAAAGAACTGTGAATAGTGTCAAAATAAATACAGATTAGTTTCATACCACAGTGTTTTACAAACATTCCCAAGATCAACAGGGGTCTTCTCAGAATGTAACAAAATGAATTTTAGCCCTCACACCATTAGCCAGTGAGAGTATGACCCAGTTAAAGAGTATAAATTGACTAGTGGTCAGTTATTATTCATTAACAAGTATAACTGCAGAACTCTACCTAGAGCTGAGCACACTTGAGTATCATGATGTCAGATGTCAATTTAAGGGTTATGTTCCTGTAAACCAAAGCACCAGAGCTAAATTAATAATTTCCCTTTTTGTCCTTACTTGGTGGAGAATTCAAGTACTATAGTGGTACCAAAATGGTCCTGGGTTGTGCCTCTTCAAACACTTCAGTTTATCAATGCCAAACATTGGGAAGAAAATATCTCACCAGCACCCCAGGTCAGGACAGGATGAATCAGAAGGGAAGAAGGCTGATCAACTTGCCTTGGAAACTATTTTGACTTATCTTCTGACTTAGGGAAGCTTTCACTCTCCTCACAATGTTCCACAAAAGCTTCCTGATCACTAACTATTAAATTCTAGGTCCGAGTAATTTTGCCAAAGCTATAGGGGTTTCTCTGGGACAGACAATTGTTCCAGCAGTCATTCAGTTCCAATAAAGCAATGTATGGGTGGACTCTTCTCCCAACTACTACCTCTATCAACCACAAAGTTAACCACTCCTATTTCCTAAAACGCTCATGATCAGACTCCCAGTGCTACCGCAGCACTGGGAGTTCAACTTCCTAAAGAGAAACAAAAACTTAGAGAGGGGAACAGACCCTGGTGAAGCATCATCCCTGTTACCCGCTCTTAAAAAGAGGTGCTGGGCTCTCCTAGGTCTAAACTAGTGCCTTCCTAGCAATACCTCCCCTTCCACTGCACAGGTAGGATGTACCCACCAGAGCAGAGGAAGACCCAAATGAAAGAAACCCACAGCTTCTGCCAGAGCAGAGTAAGGTTTAAAGAAATCCATCTTGTCTGTCTTGGGTCAAGGAAGGGCCCTATATAAGGCTGCCCTATAATACTGCATAATGACCAAAGACTAGGCAAGAGTAAATGGACCGTGGGTGCACAGTAACCATTTCTGTACTGGGCCCAACAGACTGTGTTTAGTTATATATTTCAGTAGTGAAAATTTAAAGTCTTCTAAAGGGAAAGCCCAACTTAAAAAAAAAAAGAACAGGAAGAAAACCCCAGCAAATGAAGGCTGATTCTTCCTGTTCTAGTTCCCATTTTACACATATTGTTCAACTATACTGGAAAAATCTCCAAATGGACAGCATGAAATAGCATATTTCCTCCCCTAACCTGTATGCATCTTAATTCTTACCCTTCCTCCTTCCCGTCAATCCCACCAACCGTCTCTCCTGTTCTGCTGGGTCCTGCCGGGCCCCTGGGCACAAAGGGGCCCTGCCCGCCCACTGGTCAGTCAGTGCCCGCCTTCTGTTTGGCCAGGGTGTGCTTCAGCTCCTTCAGGTTCTCCGTCAGCACCTCCACCTCATCCAGGCGGCCACACTGCTTGGCATCAAAGATATATGCCTTGATATTATCGATCTGCTGGAGAAGGAGCTCCTCCTCTATGGGCTCCTCGCCCTCAGGCCCACTGTCACTGTCCATCTCAAAGGGGTTGGTATAGGTGGCTTCCTCGAAGGGGTTGCCAGGGACAGGAGGCCTTGAGGGCCTCTGGTGGGGATGCTCATCTTCCTCATTAAAGGGGTTGGGCGCTGGGCTGTCTGAGTTAGTGAAGGGATTCCCTTCCACTGCTTCCTCTTCGTCCTCTTCCTCAAAAGGATTGTAATCTTTGAGGATGCGGGATGAAGGGCCGAAGGAAGGCTCTATAGCAAGAGGACTGGTAGGGCCCTCTGCTGTGGGGCTGGAGAGGTCTTCCTCATCAAAGGGATTTAGGGAGGGGACATCATGTTGCTGTGATTTGATGCTCCGGGGGAAGGATTCCTGGCCAAGGGCTGGGGGCTCAACAGCTGAGCTGGGTGAAGGAGTCTTGGGAGCTGCACTGCTCTGAACTGGGGCAGAGCCCAGATCCAAAGCGTGAGCAAGGTGGGTACGAGGCTCTCTGCTGGGCTCCAGCTGAAAAGGCCTGACTTCTTGGAAGTCCAGGGACCGGGTCCGTGTATGCAGCGATGCTGCCTGGAACTGCTCCCTTTCTCGTTCCCACTCACGTTCACACAACATCTGCAGCTGTTCCCGCTGCAGGTCCTCCTCCTCGGCCTGCTTCCGGGACAGCTCAATGGCCTTCTCTGTCTGCTGCTGGTCATACTCGTCCTGTAACTGCCGTAGGTTCTCCTGCAGTGTGCGCATTTCATCTGTCCGACCTGCAGCCTTGGCCTGCTTGATGAATGATGTGATGTTGTGGATCTGCTGGAGGAGGGGATCCGAGTCTTCACCCTGAGCTTGACCTCCTGACAGGGGGAGCCAGCCCTCAGCCTTTCTCAAGGGGGCAGGGCCCCCACGAAGGGATGCTACCTCCCCGTTGGCACGAGACGGCAGAGCCCTCCGCCTTTCCTCAAGCCTGCGCTGGGATTCCAGGGCAGCCTGGGGAGATACCAAAGCCAAAGAGAAGAAACACAGTTACCAGGCCAACAGCAAACGCACCCTCAGCTGCCCACTGCTTGCCCACTGTCCCTGTGCTGTGACTCCAAATGCCCACCTCAGGACCAGGATAGTCAACTGCTAAAATCAGACCATGCTTTTGTTTCTGGCGGAAAGGAGGGACAAACCTTAATTTTCAACAATGAAATAATGGATAATAGTAAGTTAAGGGATAAAATTTTCTCAATCTTAGCTTCACTGACCATGTATTTGTCTTAACCCCCTGAGGCCTATTACTACTCATTTGCACTAGACTCTCATACAATATAAAATACACATATTATTTTCTGCTTAGAACTGTATATTCCATAGTGTTTTACAAAAACTCTCTGGTGTCTGGGTTCTCTGCAACCTGTGCAGGAGAGAGAAATACCAATCTCTATGGAACTCTGGACAGGAGGAAACCAGTAGAACCTCTGAAAGAAAAATAGGACTTGCAGAGAAAAACAAACAATTCTGATTTCCACAGATGAGAGCAATGCCAGAACAGAACAGAAGATGGACGAGAGAGAGAGAGAGAGAGAGAGAGAGAGAGAGAGGTTCTGATTTACTACAACCTCACAGGAGCTCCTGGGAGCTACAGAGGCCTCTGAGCTCAAGAGCTGAAAGGAGGAAGCCAGACCCCAGCACCTCTGCACTTCACTCACCTGTCTCTCCAGGATCCTCCTCCTCTCCATCTCTTGCTGCCTTTTCTTTTTCAGTTCCTCAAACTGTTCTTTTGTTGGCAGTGACATCAAACCAAGCAACTTTTCCTGTAGGGAGTCACAGACAACTTTACATCCTTTTAGAAAAAAAATGAACCTTAAGCCCTGGGTCAGAGTTCACTTAAACTAAGCCACTCCACCCTTGGGCAGTCACATTAATTAGCAGTAGCATGAAAGGTCCTAACCCTTAAATCTGGCCAGAAAGTCACCTTCCAAATGGGCCTGTCTTTTCCTTACGAAGTGATCAACACCAGGTATCCCAGTTCTTCACATTCACAATGAGGCCATTTCCCTGCCCTCCCCATTGGAATCTGTAAGTCTCCACCTGAACCCCCTACTTCCCTTCCCTGCTTTACATCCACAGCACTTCTCAACATAAGCTATAGCACAATTTAGTTGTTTCTTGTCTATGCCCCTCTCTAGAATATTAGCTTTATGAGAACAGGAATGTTTGTCTTTTTGCTCATTTCATAACATCCACAACCTAGGAATTATCTGCTACACATAAGCACTCACCAAATGACTGTGGAAAATAGTTATGAATCAAAAGGAGAAAAGGCCTGATTCTCTGCAATATGGTACTGGCGAACTCACCCAATAGGACTCAGTTAGCTCTCTCTGCCATGGAACCCCAAAGGTGGTTAACTGCGACTCTCACAAGGGGCTTCGGAGGTAGAAACAATTCAGATCCAACCACCCAGCTCAGGGATGTTGGGACAGCTCAGCAGATCAAGTGCTCACTTTGTAGCCCTGGGGTCTGAGGATTGAATTCTGGCCCCGGCCGGTGTGGACCCATATGCTGAACTGGGGTGTGCCCCCCCCATTTGATTCTTGCTGAGGTGAGCTTCCCATGTGAGAGGCCCTCGGTTCAGCCCCCAGTTTGTAGGGGTGAGCCTCCCATGCAGGAGGCTACCATCCAGTCCATGCCCTCCGTGGCCCCCCGCCCACCTGTATGGAATGAAACCATGTTGAAAACTGTGACATACAACTATGGAGACTATTCTGGGTCCTCCTCCTTCTCCCCGTCTCTGTCAAAAACAATAAAATAAATCTTAAAAAATAATAATAATAACCACCAGCTTTAGTTTGCCCTTGAACTATCAGCTGTTTTCTCCCAATCAATGGCCCAGGAATAGTTCCTTAGGAGTTATCCTAAGGAAGAAATGCTACATACATGTATGTGTATCAGGCAATACTCCTAACAGCAAAAGCAGGAATCTGTCAAATGCCCAATGACAGGGGAATGGTTAAATAAAGAATGGTGTATATGTCAAAGCAGTATTCTGTAGCCATTCAAATGAGAGCTATTTGAGGACTATGAAAAAAAGTACTTACGCTATAAAATTCAGTGGGAAAAAGAGAAGACATAAATTTGCAAAAATACACTAATTATAACTACTTTATATAACAAATGCAAATGGAAAAAAAAGAAGAAAACATTAGAATGAGGCATGATGGTTTTGGGGACATAGGATTAAAGTGTTTTTTACTTTTCTTTGAAATTCAGTTTTTTCACTAAATGCGGCATAATGCATTTATAATCTTAAAAACAATAAATGTACAAATAAAAAATAAACAGGCCCTTGACTCGGTCTGCCTCCTGAGTGGTAGAAGAGTGGGGTAGGCAAGTGTGATGTTTCTGCCACCCTAGCACAGCTTTACCTGCACAAAAAGTGTAGCTGAGTATCTGATCATCCTCTGCAGTCGCAAAGTGTTTGGATGTGGTGGAGGGTCCTGGTTCAAGCCTAAGGTTAATATCTTCTTACTGTATTGAAACAAACACATCAATGTAACACGAACTGAAAGCCTCAGAAATGTGGGTAAAAGGTCTCTGAACTGCCAGGCTTGCATGCTGGGAAGATCTATGGAGGAGAAAGATTAGAGACTCCACTGAAGTGTCCTCTTTGGCTGTACCCAAGGCTTCTTAACACAGCACAGGGTGCATAACAAGCACTTGGCCATGGAGAGACTGACCACGTGGGCAGGGCCAGCTTCATGGGTGAGTGACCTGTGCAGCAGCACAGGGTCGGTGCTCAGAAGAGCCCTGTGCTTGGTTTAATATTTGGCTGTTGCTGTCTTAAAATTCTTAATAATTCTGAACAAGGGAGTTGCATTTGCATTTTGCACCAGGTCCCACAAATTACATAGCCAGTCCTGCATGTGTGAATGGTAGGGATTTTTCTTCTCATCTCAGTTCTTTCTCTGAGTCACTGTGCTTCCTATACTGCAAAGGGCTGGTTTGACCCCAACAGCCATTCTACAGTTAAAAAGCAGATGTAACTTGAAGAAAGAATCTGGGTTTCCATCCTGGCTCCACCACTTTTGCATAGGTGCATTTTCTCACCTATAAAATGAGGATGCTAACCCCTACTTCACAGGGTCATTTTGGTAAAATAAATTAGCTATACTATTAATATATGAAAATATCCAATGAAATTCCCTGGCACACAGCTAAGTCAATAAGCTCCTATTCCTTTAATAATCATGAACTTTAGAAATTCTTAACCAAGTTACTCAGATGTGTTGAGTGCCAGAGCGAACCCCTTCTTCAGCCTCCTCCTCACACATACCCCTGTCACCAGGACTCTGGGTAAGCTCAGGTTTGCTAGCCACCCACCAACACATGAAAACAGCACCTCCTCCACTCAAAGCAGCAAGTAAGACATCACCTAACACCTTACCTTAAAGCATCTATTAGCTCGTATACTTTCTGCACTTCTACTCGAAGGTCATTGGCATGTTCCAGACTGTAGGTTGTCTCTCCAGCGCTAAGGAGGAATCACAGAGATGTATGATCTAAGATTCATCACACTGACTGGGGAGTATAGTGCAAAAGGACTCTGAAGGCTTAAGGCCTCACAAAGGGAGACAGCTAATTCTCTCTAAGTGGCAGTTAGACTCTTGTATATAAGGTAGTACTCATTTCTTTTCAAAGTGCTAATCAAACAGAAGCCACTTTTCAGTTTGCAAACACCATAGGGCCAAAATAAATGCAACTCAATCTACTCTGGCCTACTTTCCATAAACAATTTCATTATATCTAGTCAGATGTACGAGGGCTGTCGAGAAAAAAATCTTAGCCATTGTCAATATAATGAGTGGTTACATGGCTGGATACTTTCCAGATGAGTTGGTTACACTACATCAGAGCAGAAAACACTTGGTTTTTCCCCAACACCACTCAGGGGCAACAGGAATACCGGTAACTGGAAAGCTGACCAAGCGATCCTCAGTGGCAATATCCAGCACAGCATCATATCAATTGCCCCATGAGTGTGGATCTCATGAACAACTGCTCCCTACAAGACAAAAGTACTTTGACTCTAAATCAAGGAGGAGGAGGAATAACACAGCCCAGGGTGGACCAGGGGACATCAGAGAAGGCCAGAGGTGGCTTAACTCTAGTGTCAGAGAAACAATAGCAGTTACTGTATGATTGTAGAATTGTTCATTTACAAGTCTGTCATCCCCACCAGACTATTGAATTCCAAGTGCAGTGATTGTGGCTTTTCATTTGTATATCCTCAGTAACTAGCCAAGCTTAATCAGTGTTTACTGAGAAGAGAAACATTTCAGAAGATCTTGCAACTATTAATCCCACTCCCTTTGAGTTGAGTGGCCATTGCTGAGGCAGCAGCAATTTAAGTTAAATAAACAGAAAAGACTGCTGCATTTACCTATTTTACTATCTATAAAATGGTCCTAGCAGGAAAAATATTGGTGTGTGCTATAATTTGAGGATTCAATGAAGTTGTTTCATCACCTCCACTGCCAAGTTTGCAAAAAGAACGTGGGACTAGAATTGAGAAGACTTGTGCTTTGTCTCAAGTCATGTGGAAAATAACAAAGTTGTCCCAAATCTGAAATCACTTCCCCTGGTCTTAATCATGTCAACCAATTGCATTTCCCTCAGAGCAACTATCACATGTGGAGTTATCTTGTTCATTATTTGTTCACTCGGATATGGCCTGTGCTCCCACAAAAATGAAGCTTCATAAGAGCAACACTGTCTTCATTGTTCATTGCTACAGCACAGCACCTAGACCCATGATTAGCATGTAACTAGTGCTCAGTAAGTACCCATTGAATGAAAGAGTGAGAGAATAAAATGCACATAAAGTTCCTTAGAACCTGCCTTCCTAAGGGGAAGGAGTCAGACATCTGGAAGTGTGCTCAGCAAAGGTAGTTCCCCAACTGGCCAGGGAGGCCCTTTAACCCACAATTGTGTCTGAGGAACAAAGCAAAAAAACAAGACTTGGGGTGGAGCCCCTCGGTAACAATTTCATGAGGAAAACACTGAGTGCCAGCTTCGATTGCCAGGAACACAGCTCTCCTTGCTGGCAGCTACAAGACAGTTCTGCTCTAATATCAAACCAATGGGCAGGGATAGGAGGAGGGGTGCTGATGCTAGTAAGCTCCAGGGAGGAAAGGAGCACAAGACAGATGCTCCAAGCCAGGAACTCCCCGTTTCGGGAAGGTATGCATCAGAATCACCCAGGGTGCTTCTTCCAACCTATTCACAGAGAGGGCAGTATGTTCCACTGACTGAAATTCTTGCTCAGTGAACTGCATGCAGGTAGAGAAGAAAATGGGTCCTTGCCCTGCTGTTCTTCAGAACCAGTCTGGCAAAGGAATGGAAAGAGAAGACTGGGGTCTAGGAGATGTAAATATAAGGGGAGAGGGGCCCAAGGACAATGAAGGCTGAGAGGGCTCAAGAAATAGGGTTTGCTCTCCTTCCACAGTCTGCTGCCAGGGGCTGCAGATGTCTAGTTGCTAGGATGAAGGGAATCAGGACTGGTTCTACAATAGTTTCCCTATCCTTTTGCTCTTCCCTTCCCACCTCTGTTTCCCTCCCTGTGTGCTGGAAAATTTGGGGGGAGGAACAGGGAAGGGAAGAAGAGCCCCAAAGCAAAGGTAGAGGCAGGGAGAGATGCAGGGGGAGGGATGTTTTTACCACAAACTGAGTTTAGCCTTTTTTAAGTCAAAGACTTATGGACTCAAGAGTCAGAAAACTCCTTAAGGCCTATACAAACAAGTAAGTTCATTTTCTTTGCATGAGATCCACAATGGCCTTAGAACATGGTCACTGACATCATGAAGAAAAAGCCAAGCTTACATCCTTTGTTTTTTGAAACTGCTATGCAATATCGTCATAGTAAATGTCCAAATAAAAATGTTTGTTCTAAGTAAGGCACAACTAATTCTGCATGTATCACTACAAAGGTGGCAGGTGAGCAACGTAGCCTTTAAAAAAAGACAATCCTTAAATGGAGAACACTGGATACTCTAATTTTTTTTTCTGCAGGTTTGGAAAAGACAGCTGGGATCTGATTTTAGTAGTAGCATCTCAAATTCTAGCTCCCACGTCACTAACCTCTAGAAGGACCAATGCTCTTAAGAAAAAATCAGCAATTTTTTTCCACAAAGGGAGAGAGGGAATGAGCTGACTACTAATGGGTCTAGGGTTTCTTAAGATGATGAAAATGTTTTAAAATTAAGACAGTGGTGACAGTTGTACAAACTTGCAAACACATTAAAAACCACTGAGCTGTACATTTCAAAAAGGTGAATTTTATGGTGTGTGAATTATATCTTAATTAAAAAAAAAAAGAAACAGATGGTAGGCTAGTTTGACCCATGGGCTGAAGTTTGCCAACCCCTTTGTATAAAGGAAATGCCTGCCCCAAACACTGACACCTCAGTGTCACCCTGAAGTGTCATCTACAGACTTTATAAACAGAAGGCGCACTGCCCTTGATCACCTCAAGATGCTGCACTTTGGCAGGGGTGCCGACTGCCCAAGGCCCTTTCCAAATCTGCTCAATCACAATAGCTGGGGTCACCCAAACATGGCTACAGAGACAGTAATGTGTGCCCCCCAAAATACAGACATGATAGATTCTGTGCAGTCGGTCACAGAAGAAAAGTACAACCAGAGTTAAGATTTTCATTTTTAGTTACTGAAGATTTGAACTAAAAATACCAGAAAAGAGTCAGTGAATTAGAAATACAGAGAAGAACAGCTTACTTTAATGATGCTGCCATCCTGATGTATTCAGGAGCTTTTTGGTCAACTTTCTCCATACAAAGTCGTAATTTCTAAGAAAGAAAAGGAAGGTGAATGGTGCTCTCAAGGTATGGAAAAGCCTACCGTATTCAAAAGTTATCCTGCATCAACAAAGAAATATTTAAAATGTGCAGTTTTCTAAAATGGAAAAATGTAGATAATGGCATTTTGTTTTATGCTTATTGTTATCAATTTCCTGATTTATAAACCTACCTTACAAGCAGAAAATTTTGCAGGAAGGAAAGAAAGGGCAAGATTTTTGACTGGTTGTTTTTGAGAGGAGCAAGGCCTTCCAGGACACAAGCCAGAGTTTATCAAGGCACAGAAAAGGAATGAGGTGGTCCATTATTTCTCTGTCAGGTGATGCAAGACACCAGCACAAAGCATCTACAGGGCTTATTTCAAAAAATGAGGAAGTTGGGATGCCAGGATAGCTCAATAGGTTGAGAGTTTGCCTTGCAAGTATGAGGTCTAGGGAATAAATCCTGGCCCTGGCCCGTGCAAACCCATGTAACTACCCCCATGGCAGCAAAGGTTCTTTCCCCTCCCATGTGGGAGGCCCCCAGCTTGGTTCCTGCCCTGTGGGGCCCCACAACCACTTGTGTGGAGTGAAACCATGTCACAACTGATGACGTACAACTATGAAGACTGCTCTGGGCCCTCCCCCACCGCTTTTCTCTTTCATCTTCTCTCAAATAATTTTAAAAAAAAAAAAGAAGAAAAAGGAAGCAAAAAGCATGGTTGCTATTTACAAAAATTAGTTGCCATGTCATAAACTCCACATAAAGGATGAATAATGCCTATATCTATATCCTAGCACAGGGTTTAATTAACACCATTTTTAGTAGCCTGAGTAGTTTCACGGTGATTCCAGAAACATGGCCATTATGACCTGCAGAATTGCTAACAGTGACTATTCAGTGATCAGACAAACATACTCTTCTTCTGCTCAGAGTTTTGCACAAATTGCTTCCTCTGCCAGGGCTCATCTCCTCCTCCGCATCTCCTACCATCTCCCTGTGCCACCTCCATCTGGCTAATCCTTCTCAGCATGCAGGTCTCACCTGGCCATTAGGAGACATAGCCAGTCTGAACCTAAATCTCATGTTTTTGTGCTACACTATGTTCTCTGTTCCTCTCAAAGTAGCAACTATTAAAGGTGTTCTGGGTTCGCTGGTGGTAATGAGAACTGAGGCATGTGAATGGACTTAAAAGGAGAAGCTCTAAGACTATGGGCTGTTACTCTAACTTGTAAAGCCTGAGGCTTCCAAGTGAGTGTTGTGGGACTTTCCTGGCCCACTCTGTCCACCACCAGCTCTAGCTTCTGCCCTCACCCACAGAACTTGTCCACAGTGCATGGCAACCATCCTTTCTCCTCTTATCTCTGGGCCACCAAAGCCTCCAACTTCTGCTTTCAAGAAGGTAGGGAGAGGTGAGGGAACAAATTTGTGGCAACACACCCAGAATGACTCTGAGACTCATCCAGGGCCTTAGCTAGGAAATCATACCATGCCCCTTTAGCAGAAACTAAAAATGATTCAAAGGAACAACTTCCCAAAGCATTCTCCAATATCTACAGGCATGTATGTAATGAACAGCTACACCTGCCTCTCAAGTCAGACCCAGGACTGCACACAATGAGTCACCTCATAGAGCTTCACAATGTCGGGGGTGTGTTCCTTCTCGTCAATCTGTTGCTCTCTCTTGAGCAGCGTGTCCTTACAATGTGTACAGCAACGGATCCGGTCATCATCCTTCTCATCCAGGACAGAGCTTACACTGCTCACACTGCTGATGCTGCCCCGCCGGGAGCCATGGACACTGTTGGGTGACTGGCTGGGACTGGTGTGGGTGCTCAGGGAATCCTTGCTGGCACTGGTGAGCTTGTCTGTAAAGCACAACACAGGACAGGCAGCAGTGAGCCCACAGCCTCCAGCACCCCACTGCCCATGATATAAGGGGGAGTCCACAGGTGCTGATGGGAGAAGAGCAGGCTCTGCCTATGAACAAGAAGCATACACATCTCTGCTCTCCTGGAGTCAGGTTCTGCAGTGGGAAGGACTCCCACTGCTAGCTGAGAAAAAGCCAGACATCTAGGGCAGTCTGTCTTTGAGGGTCTGAGGCCCACCCCTAACCTGGCCTTTACCACCTAAGGCATGCCCTCCTCCATTTACCAAGCCTCAGACACAACCCCTGTTCTCCCAGACTGTCCTGACAGCCTCCCCATTCCCAAATACCCGACTACTACCCCTTCCAAAGTTCAGCTCTAATGCCATGTCCTCCAGGAAGCCCTCCCTTATTTCTTAAGACAAAAGTGATCTGCCCTTCCTATCAGCAATTCCTACCATGTCACCCCTCTTGAGAGAACTTTCTACTCTACAAATATACCAGAGCTGCCCAAAGAATCTATGAATCTTTAAGGGCAAAGACTGTGTCTTATTTATGCTTGTACCCCTACATATACAACTGAGCTGCCCAGTAAATGTTGGTTAATTAGCTCAAGAGAAGAAAGATAAATAGTCCCCAAAACATAGCTTATGAAGTCTCAGATGAAACAAGGAGCTGGTCTCAGGGAGAAAGGGAAAGTATCAAGGTAATATGTGTCCAGTGGACGTCAGAGCTGAACAGAGGAAGCATTTGCCTCCGCCCCATGTTGTCCAAATGCCCTGTAGCCAACAGCACATGCAGAGTCAGCAGAATGCTCCAGAGTTGCAAAACCACGCCAAATGTCTCAGAACTGACCAAAAGCCCATTAGATCATCTTTAACAATGTTTAACCAACTGAAATTCAAAGTTCTGGACATCTAGTTCCACCCAACCTTGTGGCCTCATTCCCATGATTCTCAAACATGTCCTCCACATTCCTCCAACTATTCTGTTTGCTCATCTACTAGTCTTCCTCAGGGCCTTTCCAACTCCATGCCTTTGGTCCTGCTCTTTACTTCACCCAGGATGCCCTCCTGCCCTATCTCTTTGCAATCCTAGCTATCTTTCAAGGCAATTCATGAATAACACCTCCCAATCCTGAGAATCCATGCTTTCACTCTCCCCCAGCCTCCACAGCACTCAGTGTCTCTCATATTATGACATTACAGTCTGTTCCATATGACAATGACTGTGATTTTTATCTCAAAGATCAGGATTAACCTGATGCTCATTTTTCAAGACCCTCTCTTACAGTCTCCTCTCAAAGCCTCACCTGCCACTTCCAAGCAGAGCTGATAAAGATTTGGTCAGCTCTTCTGGGTGCCTGACACAACTTCTCTCATACTTACCTCTTTATAAAACAATTATCTGTTTGTTAGTCTATATCCTCTACTACATGCAGGACCCCTTGAGGGAATGGACAATGCCTTATAGACCAAAGGTGGACAGACATGACCTATAATCCAAGTTCAGCCTGTTTTTGTATGGCCCTTGTGCTAAGTATGGTTGTTACATTTTTAAAAGGTTGGTTTAAAAAAAGGTAGAAATGTCACAGAGACCATATGTAGCCCACAAAGCCTAAAATATCTGCTATCTGATCATTTACAGAAAAAGTTTGCCAACTCATTAAAGACCATTGTATCCCTGGTCCCTAGCCTAGTCTGTAGTGGGCTTCATGGAATCAACAAATAAATGAATGAAGATCCCATTGACCATTAATTAAAATTAAAAAGTTCAAAAAAGTCATTGGGTGGTGATAGTAAATGAGCTAGTCTCAGAAAGAGATCAGGGTCCAGGGCCCTGCTTCCACGTTACCTACTTGCCAAGGGAAGGCTGATGAGCTCCATACACTTCTTGCACATAATAGACCCGCAGAGGCGGCAGTGGTGACGGCGGTTACGGATGCTAAACTTATTCCCACAGTCTGGACAAAAAGGGACATCCTGGTCATTGACCCAAGGCACCACGGACTTTTCTATTGCTTTGAGGAGAATAAAACAAAAACCAAACAAACAAAAAAGCAAGCCATTTAAAAAAGAGATTTGGTCAGGGAGAAATAAATAGAATGAATGTGAATAAAGTTCTAGAGTTACCTCGGATCTTAGCTGACTCAGTATTTGTTCTGTCAAATGCAGTGAGCTGGCGAGAAGATAATGGTGCCAAATGGAATTAGTCAGGTGACAGATACTTTCCACAAGCAAGAGGCATCAAGCAGAAATTACCACAACTGCATTTTTCAAGTCTCACCTGTCACCCTCAACCCCACAAAAATCACAAAAGCAATTTCACATGGGATAATCTAAAAGGACCTCCCTTCACATGGCCTCCTTCCAATCCCTTTATTATCAGTTAGCCCTTTAATTTAAGCCATCACCAGGGGTAGACAAAGATGTAGTGGGGGTGGCTACTGGAAGCAGTCCTCCTAGACAATGAAAATGGCCACATATATCTGCCCTGCGAAATGCACATATAGAACTGTACCTGTTAATGCTGTCATGCCCACCACACAATCTAGCTTATACACAGCAAGCATTTCTAGGGTCAAAGCAAAACAGAGTGGCCATCTTATGGAAGACATGGTCTCATAGTACAGGAAAAGAAGGCCCAATCAAGATGTTCCCACACTACATGCTGGCCCCGGCTGAGTTCTCCTCACAGACCTAGTTACCAGCTTCTCTGTTTGCCAATAAATGACATCACACACTATGCTCCATTGTATGATTGTGCCTGAGACACCCAGAAGAGGAAAGAATCTGAAAGCAGAAAGATTTTCCAGTAGTAAAATGGGTTTCTTAGGGAGGAAAAGGGAAGTTGGATATGTGACAAGTGTGTTGACCTGGTTCATTCCCTTCAGTAAAACCAACAAGTTTAGAACTGTCCACCATGTGCTTTGCACCTCTCTAGGCAAGGTGTTTCTTTGACAGCATCAGATATATACATTATATATAACATATGCTGCAGAAATACAATTTTCCCATGCAGAAATATAATCTCCCTCCCCCATAACATATGGTGCAAAAAAAAAAAGGTGTTTTAAAACAACAAAATTTACCTTCTCTAACCTGATTATTAATTTATTGACTTCAACAACATAGTGGTCAATCCTGGCAGCTCGGTGTTTTTTGAAGTCAGAAAGATGGCTTCTCATAGCACCTAGAAGGTGAGGAGGTAGGGAAATAAATAACTTGTCGTTTCTCTGTGGAAGGCTCTCTTATCTTATTGCTTATCCTCAATAAATTTCAAAAGCAAGTAAAAATTCTAGGATTTTAGAGGCTTACTAAAAATTCAAAACACTAGGAAAGCATCCAAGTATCTTTTCTTCCCTTACTGCACTCTTAACCTCTAAATTCTAGTTTCAAGTTCTTAAGGATGATCATAAATATTAACTTCTAAGATCTGCCATTCTTTGACCTTTCCATAATTTGTTACTTCCTTCAGTTGTTGAAACGGGCTAGTTAATTGGAAAATAACTCAGATAACTTAACATTGGCAATTATGAAATAAGCTATCAAAAAAGCTTACAAGAATTCACATGCTTGAAATTTCTCCTTCTTGTTGCTAACTGGCTTTCAGATGTACCTCATAATAACATGTGTATAGTATTATTTTTAAAGTCATTTTCTCCTGCCATGATGAAATGTTTCTACTTTCCAATATGACAGCCACTAACCACATGTGTACTTGAAATAAGTGTAGTATATGGTTGAAGAACTCACTTTTAATTTTATTTAATTTTAATTTACTTAAATTTAAATGGCCAGATACATATAATAGTTAATGGCTATCATATTGGACAGTGCAGTTCTAGGACTTTCCTCATCCAAGAAAATACCTTTTGTAGTGACACTAAGAATATGGTAGATGACTTGCCTTCTTAGAGCCTGTTTCCTCATCTACAAATGGAATGAACATCACTACCCATTCTACCTAACAAGGCTTTGGTGAAAGGTGAACAAGATAATGTATATGAAAGTGTAATAAAGCACTATGAAGGGATCGTTATTTATCTATTGCATGGACGGAAGATATTATATTCATGATTGTTATCACTCAACAATTAAAGGACAGGTAAGGTTAGCTAGTTCAACTCTGTGTGGCATAATCTTTTTGGTAGTAGCTTTACTGAGATATTATTCATATGTATACAATTAACTCTTTAAAACATATAAATTCAATGGTCATTAGTACATTCAGAGTTGTGCAATTGTCACCAAAATATATTTTAGACTACTTTCATCACCCCCCAAAAGATGATTATTTTGAAAGCAGGTGATACTATAATTATGTGTTTCAGAAAATTAAGTTATGCAAACCAGTGCCTCTCACTGGGCAGGTAATGTCCTACGTGAGAGGAGACAGTCCAGTCAACGGAATCTGTGCCTGGGCTGATGTCACCAACCTGGATTCCTACCCCAGTTCTATAATTTCCTGGATGTCTGACCCTGGGCAGGTCTCCATGAGGTGCGGTGAGAATTAAATGATAGCACACATGGAAAGCACCGAATGCAGTGCCTAACACAAGGCAGATGCTCAGCTCATTTTTGTTCATTTTCTCCCCTGCCACTAGGACATAAGGTCCACAAGAAACTTAGACCATAGAGGTTTACTGATAAGTTAAAACATTATCGAGAAAAGCTTAGGGAAGACGGGATGGCTCAGTGGGTTGAGCGCTCACTTTGCAACCCCAGTAACTGAGGATCGAGTCCTGGCCCTGGCCCATGCGGACCCATATGCTGAACTGGGGAGTGACCTCAGTTTGTTTCTCACCAGGGTGAGACCACGGCCCAGTTCCTGCCCTGTGCAGCCCCGTGCCCACATGTGGAGTGAAACTATGTGCAACTATGGAAACTGTTCTGGACCCTCCCCCTTTTCTCTGTCTCTGTATCTCTCTCTCTGTGTCTCTCTCTGTCAAAAACAATAAAAATAAATCTTTAAAAAAAAACAAAAAACGTTTAGAAAAGCTTGTCCAACCCGTGGCCCAAAGACCACATACTACTCAGGACAGCTTTGTATGTGGCCCAACACCAATCCGTAAATTTTCTTAAAACATTATATATATATTCAGCTCAGCGGCTATCATTATTATACTTTATGAGGTCCCCAAGACAATTATTCTTCTTCCAATGTGGCCCAGGGAAGCCAAAAGGTTGGAAACCCTTGATCTAAAACATAGAGATGCTCAAAAAACATTTGCTGAGTGAATGAATAGAATTTCTTACCAAGCTCCTGGGGTTCCCACATGTAAGGATCAACCCCTCCATAACTGAAAGACTCATATCCTTGGGTCCCTGATTCTGTTCGGTCATCTCCTTCTCGTTTCAACAGCCTATTCTTTGCTTTCTTAGCCTTCTGGACAAGACCTTGAAAAATAGAACAAACACCATAAATGACTACACGAAGAACACCCAGTGAAGAGTTGAGGGAAATCTCAAAACATAAGAAGTGAAGAAATAATTATGTTTTGTATAATGACAAGAAATTTTGGGGTCCCAAATAAAATGCAATAATAAGCATACAAACACTGTTATTACAAATATCACAGAGTAATCCATTCACTTATATTACCAGTAAGTTGGTGTATGTGGCCAATATATAGCTAAATCACTGCTCACTGCCAAATGTAAAAGCCCAATTAAATAGAAGTGTTAAAACCAAATTCTGTGAAGGAATCAGGGTGATCAAAGTGTTGTTGTTTTTTTCTTATCTTAATGGGAAGGTGGTTACATGGGTATATACATTTTTTCAAAACTCACTGAGTTATACACTTAAAAACTTATGTATAAACTATACCTGAATTAAAGTTTGTTTTTTTAATCAAATTTTACAGTATTAATTTATTTACCCTAGGGACTCATGAGTAAACACTTCTCATGTTCCTCCAGGAAGAGATTCAGCCAAACCAACATTCCTGGGCTGCTGTTGCCCATAATGCTTATCTGTATGTAAAGTAGTTCTTCCCCCGTCACTTACTGAATACATGTATGAGAATACATGCATGAGAAAAAGTTTTAAGAAGATACACATATAACATCTACAACATAACATAAAGGAAACTAGACTTGGTAAGAAGAGAAAATGAATGTTTCCTGAATTGATTTGTTGTATGTACCAGGCACAAAGCAGTGATTTCAAATACATTATGCCAGTTCACGATCACATTTTGAGGCAGGTGGTATCCCTACTTATTAATGAGGACATGACATTTGAGGGAAGAAAACTTGCTTCATCCAAGATCGCAGAGCTTATAAGCAGCAGGGCTGGCACTGGAAACCTCACATGTCTAAAACAAGAGCCCCAGCTCCCTCCAGCCAGCATCAATTTGAATACTATGCCTCTGCAGAACCAGGGTGCCTCCACCTTTGCTGAGGCAAGAGAACCTGCTGTTAAAATGGAACAAGAGGGGAAGCTGGGAAGGCTCAGTGGGTTAAGCACTCGCTTTGCAGCCCTGGAGCCCGAGGATCAAATCCCAGCACATGTGGACCCATATGCTGAACTGGGGTGTGCCCCCAGTTCAGTTCTTGCCGGGGCCTATGCGGGAGACTCCCTCCCAGCCCAGTTCCTGCCCTGCCCACCTGTGGAGTGAAACTATATGGAAAACTAATGCTGTCAACTATGGAGACTGCTCTGGGCCCTCCCCCTTCTCTGTCTCTGTCTGTCTCTCTGTCAAAAAACAATAAAAATAAATCTTAAAAAAAAAAAAAAAGGAACAATAGTAAACTGGTAGGAAAAAAAGAATTCTCAATTCTACTCTCATTAATGTTCTTAAGTCTTGTGTGACTTCTATCCCTTTCTGCTACTAGAGTCCAGAAAATAACAGATTTAGTAGGAATATAATTTCTTTTACATTTAAAAGATCAATACTTCATGGAGTTCCCATGATTCTGAAGTGCTTTGTCACTTGAATAACATTAAAAATATTTCCAAAGCATTTTAAATATCTGGGTAAGTGCAGATATAAAGGGGCCTGAACATAAGGGGTAAAACTGATAAGGTTATATAGACTTGTCTTTATTAAACAGCCAAGCTAATCAGCAAATTCCCTGATCATCAGTCACTCTGGAATAGCTTTTTCCAACTGGGAAATTAAGGTCCACCAGAACTAAAGGACACCCTCTAAAATACATTAAAGTAGTCTTTCTCAACAACAGTGAAGATGACAGTATCTGATGTTAACAAACGGTTTAACACAGCAGTGTGCAACCTTTTGGCTTCCCTGGGCCACACTGGAAAAACTGTCTTGGGTCATACATAAAAGACACTAACAATAACAATGGCTGATGAGCTCAAAACAAACAGCACACACACAAAAAAACTCATCATTTTTAATAATTTGTGTTAGGCCGCATTTAAAGCCGTCCTGGGCCGCAGCAAGCCCATGCCATTGAACTACTTTAGGAGGCACAGAAAAACTGCCTGACAACCTTCCCAGGGTCAGTGCAGCCCTTTAAGAAGGGGCAATTAAGAACAATCCCATGTGTTTTTTAAAACACAAAATAGAGGCAAAAGTTAATTCTCAAACACTTTTTCTTCTACTTTCATGTGCTAAACTAAAGCTGAACCAGGGGTGGGGACCAAAGCCACTGACCACTTTTTAGTAATGTTAAGTTTGTATTTTCTTTTTTAAACTGCCTCCAAAACCTGAAACCAAGATTAGCTCTTTTGATATAACATTTCACATGCCTAAACTAGCAATGTCATAAAATTTCTAAGAATCAAAAGACCAAAAGGAGAGGTGATCTGCTTTTCAAAAGACTTTCTCAAAAACCTCTGATATTCATCTTTAAAACTTACTTTCCTAATACTGAAACACAGAAAACTACATCATCAAGAATTCCTTCCCAACTAAAGAATGCTTAACTCCATTTATTTCTTCTGGGGTGGAGGTTGGAGCAGGGGATAGAGGGAGAAAAACTAGTGAATACTTTCAAGTTTCTTTCACAAGGAACAAAATTTCCACTCTTAGTATTCTGTAAATAGAATCCTGTATCTATTATTCCCTAAATAAGCTTAAACATTTTTCCTCTAATAAAGAGGTTACCAAGGAATCTGAGGAAACTCCATAACCTCTCAACTCACTGGCATCAGTCTCAGTGACATCAGAGTATATGACCCAGTTTAGCTAAGACTGGACACTCAATGAAAATCATGGTGGAAAGTTGGCCAAAAGGAAACAGATAATGTTTGTCTGTTTTCCAGCTGTAATACATGCTCAGTTGGAATGCAGGGCCTCACATTATCAGTGATGTCACGTGGAAAGAGCATCAATAGTCTTAGAGATGATAGAAGACCTGGGTTCAAAGCCTAGCTCTGCCAATTCCTGAGTAACCTTGAATAAGTTTTTCAACATCTCTTGAGCCTCACTTTTTCTCTGTAAAATGAAACCACCTTTTCCCTACAGGGATGGTGGGAGAGTCAAATGAAATAATGTATGTGAAAGAATTCTGAAAACTATAAAGCACAAAAAACAATTTTGGGGGGGTGGGTTGGGGTGAGGGGGCTCCAGCAAGAACCTACCTGGTCCATCACAGCCCTTAGGATTTTGAAAATGTTTTACTTTGTCATGTTTTTGGACAGAAGTTATGAATGTTAATACTTTCAGCAACTCTTTTTTTTAACTGAAAAATGTGACAGAGTGTGACTGATTATGGGGTACACGTGATTCACATGTGTGAAGGCCAAAGTACACTTATGAATACATGCTCATTCCTTTCTCTCCCACCCAACAAAGATGTGTGAATATAGCATCCAGATCTTTCTAGTCTCACTGCCTTCAGAAATGCTACCAGCAGTAAGAAGTTTAGCTGAATCACTGAAAAGTGCATTCCACAGGAGCAGCATCATATTTAGGGGTTAAAATATGAAGTCCCGGAAACAAACACTGTAGAGTCAAAATTACTTTGAAAAACTTTTTTTGCCCCCAACCAATGTCACCCCAATGCATTTAACAATTAAAAAAAAAAGAAAGAAAAGAAAATGTCTTTTTGCAACTGAGACTTGAACCCTTGGAACCTTAAATACCAAGTTTTAACATTTTGGGTTGTTTTCTTATTTTTCAACTATGACCTTCCTTTTCCTGGGCTGCAGAGGACAAGGTCTAGTTGAGAAAACGATGGCAGGAAGGCTTGAATTTGTGACAAGTTAATAAATGAGTCAAAAATGTGCCTCTCCATCTACAGCAAATGAAAGGAATTCCACTCCAAAACCCCCTGAGGCTGGCAGTTAGATAATTCAGTCTAGCAAGAGACAGCAGAGCACAGTAATTACCTTCATTAGGTTCAAAGCCTGGCTCTGCCTCTTTGTGTGATTTGAGGCAGATTATCTATGGGGCTCATAATCACATAACTATAGTGAGGTTTAAATGAAGTTAACACATGGGAAGATTTTGAACAATTCCTGGTACATGGTAAGTGCTAGATATATGTTTGTGACTATTATTGTTCACTTAGGATGGTTATTATCATGTTCCAGTGGTAACATGGAAGCTGATGAAAACTGTCCCATGAGTTAAAGCTCCCATTGACAGAATGGATAAGCAAACTCCTCGACTCTTACTTTTAATTTGCCCTTTGACATCACGGTCTTCCCCGGAGTGCTCTTCCTCATAATGTGACTGAAGCTGATAGAAAGACTGCAGGTCCTTTAGGCACAAAGGGCAGAGGAAGCCCTCCCTCACTTCTCCTGGGTCATCCAGAGAAGCCATGGTAGTGTCCCTCTCAACCCCCACAAGGCAGGGGCCTCATGCCACGACTCAGCTTGATTCCTCTGCAAAGGACCAGGACTCCTGTAGCTCTTAGTTTAACCAAGCAGCACACAGACAACGGGGAAGTGGTATCATGGCCTTGGATGAGGTTTCTTCTCTGGAGTAGGAGAAGCCTAGAGAAAGGAAAGAAGGGAGAAAAAAGCCAATCAAGCAAATTAGTAGCAATTGAGAATTTTCTTTATTCTTTTCACAATTCAACAAGGGGTACTTAATATCTGTTCAGTCCAAGTTTGAGAACACAAACTGTATTCTCAAATCCTTAGACCAAAACACAAAACCACCTAAGATATGAGAACATCACTGGACAATGGCAACTCAATAAAGTGGGAAGCACAGATTCTTGAAGATAAGAAAGGAAGCTTCAACTTCAAAAAAAGAAAATTCAACTTCAATAGCAAACCCAATGCCAAGGCAATTCTAACATTTGTTCCAATTGGTCCAATTTCATAATTTGTAGATCACAGGGGGAATGTCTGAAGTACTTATTAACAAATAGAAATTTTTCCTTGATTCTCTGTTCCTTGATCATTGATTCAACCACATATATTGAGCTCTTGCAACTGTATAAAAAATGCAACAATAAAAAAAGATAGTGTCTGCCCTACTAAACAAACAAAACAAAAACCCCAACCTGAGTTTAAGAAAGAGCATTAGAAACCTAGTGTTCAAATACAAGAATCTGTTTTGTGCTTTATACTTGTAAAGCACTTTCTCTCCATGGAACTTACTAGATTTAAAAAAACAGCAAGTGACAGCTAAGCAGAAAGCCTAGTGCTCTCACTGCTTCAAAAATAAAAGGATTTTGTGCTTATACAATTCAGGACTTAATAAGTTACATTTTCAGTTTTATTGGGCCATGACAAAGTCACTTCCAATGTCACCTCAGAAAGACTCCCAGTCATAAGGAGAACTCAGCCAAAACCATTCCAGAGAAATTTCTCCCCAAGAGCTTGAGGGCGCCAACCACAGCAGAGAGTGAAAGGTAATGTATGACCCTCAGCTTTAGATGGACTCGACTTGAGGGCCACTAACGAGCGACTGCCTGGTCCTCACAGGGAAAGGGTGGCAGTGACCCAGAAAACAAACAAATGAAACACCAAGTCCCTATCTTTTATCTCTAGCTAAGAAACCCAATGACTATTTTTTCTTTTATTTTTGACAGAGAGAGAGAGAGAGAGATACAGAGACAGAGAGAGAACTGAACTGGGGGAGCTCCCAGCTCAGCACATGGCTCTGCACGGGCCGGGGCCGGGATTCGATCCCTGGTCCCTGGCGCTGCAAAGTGAGCGCTCAACCCACTGAGCCATCCCGGCTTCCCCCCAATGACTATTAGGAGCAGATCTCAGCCCCTTTTCCAGACAGTCACTGAAATAGCAGCTCCAGTTCTCTCCCCAGTCAGTGAGCGGTTCACCTGACACCCTGATGGCCCCCTTCCTTCCCTATGCACTCACTCCTAATAAATCACACACACAGCCCCTTCACATCTCAATCCAACCTCAAGTTTCTCAAGGACATGCCTCTTACTTGAGGCATTCTTGCACTTCTTCACAGCACTGACCTAAATTCACAGTCACAAGTATAGAAAATGACTGAACACGTAAGACTGGAAGCTCTGTGAGGGCAGAGACTGTGTCTGTTTTCCCCACCAGAGCCTAGCACAGCGCTTGACACAAACTACAAGGAAACTCCATGAATGAACTCTAAGATCGTACAATCAAACACAGCCCACGAACCAGAGAACTCTACCACAAACCACCAAGCCAGACCCCACCACCGTAACGTGTGCAAGCCCTCACACACTAAACTATGCAAACGATAAGAGACAGAAACAAAACCTACATCGTTCAGCATGAATGCTCCGTGGCCTTCTGCCGCATAGACTGTACATCCCGCAGCCGCATGACCACACACAACCCGTCACCACGTCACTCAACACGATTTTGCAGACTTCGCAAAACCACACACAACATGAAAGACTCAACCCCACAGGGCAGACATGACAACTTCACACACCGCACAGACGCCACACAAAACGCCGCAAACAACTCCACACAAACTCAGACCCCCGAACGCCTCAGCCTCACACAACCAGAGAACCAAACACAACCACCCGGAACCGCGCGCACGCACACCCCTAAGCTGCACAGCGAAACACAACCGTACACGCTCCGTAAAACCACACATCCAGAGAAAGCCCACTCAAGACGAGCACACACGAGCGCCCCGCACGACCCGAAAGCCACCTCGTCCACTACGCACGTCACACCCACCACATCATCCCACACCCGCGCCGCCCGCCCGGCTCTGCGCCCGAGGAGGCGAGCAGGCCCCCGCCCCTCAGGCCCGGCCCGACCCTCGGTACCCAGCCGGTGCCCCGCGGGCTCTCAGGCCTCTCCAGATCTTAGTCCGGAGCTCTGGGCCTCCACGATCGCTCCCACAGCCGTGGCTGCCATCTCCATCGGTTGTGCGGCGCTCGGCAGGCTCGCCTGCGACGGCCCAGAAACCGGAAGACAGTCTGATATAGGTCCGTGGAGCGCCGAGTCATCGAGGGCGCCAAAGGGGCGGGACGGATCCCAACCGCGGGGAGGCAACCGGCGCCTTCTGCGCAGGCGCTGTAAAAGCCAGCAGCGTCCGCTCGGTAATTTTTGCAACGTTTTGCCGCCCGGGTACTTTTAGGGTAGGGTGACCAGACGTCCCGCTTTTGGCGGGACAGTCCCGATTTTTAACAATTTGTCCCGCGTCCCGCGGCGTTTTAAAAAAGTCCAGATTTTTGGAAAGAATGCAGGACAAGCTAGGGAACGGCGGGAGATAGACCAATTTTTAATCAAGAACACACACACAACCCCACCCCACCCCCGTCAATGGCGTCCCGCTTTACCAATGTTAAAATCTGGTCACCTTAAATTTAAGACACTCCTTCCCAGCATTAGGGAACCACTTCTAATGGTAGAATCTCAAGGCAGTTGGCTCTCTTCACCTTTGCCTTCTACTATGGTGGGTGGGTGGGTGGGTGTGTGTGTGTCTGACCCCTTATTGTCTTAAGTTCATCACAAGCAGCACAAGATGTCTTGGCATGACATTAAAATCCCTGAGCAGGAAAGGAAATTTATGATGTGGATAAGCATACATCAGGGGAAAGTGTGCGGTATAGCATGTAACTCCCCAAAGATCAGCTTCCCTCCAGGCTGGCCCAGGCCCCAGTTCCCCAGGCCTCTGCCAACTGCCACTGCGGTCATGAGCAGGCAGGTTGAGGGGACAGAAGTTGGCACAACCCATCTGCTGGCACAGGGAAGAGTAATGACGGGACTGAGGGCCACAGGAGGGTAAGGCCTGGCTTGGAGAGTTGGCAAAGGGTGCGCCAGGCTGGGTGGTGGCCAGGGGAAGCAGGTGGCAGCTGTTCAGTATCAAGAAGGAAGCAGAAAACAGAGGAAAGAAAAGAGAGGGGGCAGGGAGTGGGGGGAATGAAAGGGAAGAGAAGGAGAGAAGTAGGGAAAGAGGGAGAAAAGGAGGACAAGAAAAACAGAGCTAGCCAGGTATCACTGTTGTAAGTACAGACTCCAGAGCCAGTCACTGAGGTTTGAAATCCAGCCCGGTGGCTGTGTGATCCTGGTTGAGCCACTTAAATTCTGAGCTTTTGTTTCCTCATCCATAAAATGGGAGAGCAATAGTACCTACCTCAGAGGTGGACGTTAAATAGGTTAATGAAGGGCTGGAACAGGGCCTGGCACATAGGAAGGACTGTGTAAATGTTTGTTAAATAAAGAAAATGGAAAGGAGGTGTCATTCAAAGCCTTGGCAGTCGTTTCAGGCTGACTCAGATACTGCCATAGGAGATGTGAGGATCCAATCTGGTATCATGGAAATATCTTTGAGAGTCATGGCCCTGCCAGAGGCAAAGTCAGAATAGAATCAACTAACAACTACATTCACTTGAATCGCATGGGGGAGATGGGTGGGGAGTAGCAGTCTCAACAGACCAGAAAAGTAGGAAGTATGTAACTCGGGGGCATGTGAGCTGTAAGGCCACCCAGTTTTCATGGGCTGGCATATCCTTTGACTGCCAGCAGAGAGGCCTTTGGTGACTAGGAAAGAGGCCCTTCCCTCCAACAGATGTAGCTCTATGTCAGAACTCAAGCCCTGTGCTTAGTGAGAGGGTCACAAACTGGATTTCTGCTTTCACTCACCCTCTCAATGAACTGTGCCATACACACCTGCAAGATGTCCCCGGGGCCAGGGACAAGAAAAAAGGGCTCAGCAAGGTCCTCAGGTCATGAGAAAAAACACATTGGTTATCTGTAGCTTCAGATCTCATTCCTCAGAGCTAAATCTTTGGAGCTACACACACTCAGTCAGTTGAGAAGCAGGGAGTAGGGGAGGACCAGGATCTGACCTTAGGCTTCTGTGTTGAGAAGAGATGCACAGGGCAAAAATGCCATGTGCTTGGCATGTAGTCCAACTGGTGGCCTGCGCCCAGGAGAGCTTTGGATGCAGCCCAACACAAATTCACAAAGTTTCTTAAAACATTATGAGAATGTTTTTGCAATTATTTTTAGCTCATCGGCTATTGTTAGTGTTAGTGCATTTTATGTGTGTCCCAAGACAATTCTTCCAAATGTGGCCCAGGAAAGCCAAAAGATTGGACATCCCTGTTAAGTAAACTCTCAGTAAGAATCAGTTGAAAGGATGCATGTTCAGTGTCTGGAAGGAAGCACAAAACTCTAACAGTCGTTGGGAGGGGAACTGGCATAGGAGGGGAACCTCATATTCATGTATATAGTCTTTGTGGGGACTATAGGCAGGGTAAGGGGAGGGCTGTGAAAAGCCGAGTTAGCCACCAGGGGGCGCCATGTTGCCACGTAAGAACCATGCAGACATCCTAGGTTTTAAGTCAACTCGGTTTTTCTGGTTCCTGTTTTATGCCTCCCCAGACTCCCTCCTGCTGTCCAGCAGAGGAAGGTGAGCACCCCTGTTACCTGGGGTGAGAGAGTCAGTTTCCTCTATGAAGCCCCTGCACTGCTCAATTGAGTCCCCTTTCTTTTACAGGGGTTCAACTGATTAGCCAATGACAGTATGGAGTTCAGATGGCAGGACACACAGCCATGTTCTGGACTGCTCTTGTGCCTTCAGCAGAGCTCATGGGTTCTTTTCTCTTGGGGACTCCATTCCCATTCTCCATTCTGCTTTTTCCACAGCTCTTCCACTGGAGTAAAGGACACTTCCTCCATTCAGCCAAGTACACCAGCCAAAAACCTTGTCTTTGGCCCCTCTCGTTCTCTCATACCTCACTTCTTAAGACTTTTTTTTTTTTTTTTTGACAGAGAGAGAGAGAGAGAGACAGAGAGAGAGACAGAGAGAAGGGGGAGGTCCCAGAGCAGTCTCCATAGTTGTATGTCATCAGTTTTCAATATAGTTTCATTCCACACAGATGGGCGGGGGGCCTCCTGCTTGGGAGGCACAGCCCTGCAAGCTGGGGGGCCAAACCAGGGGCCTCCCATGTGGGAAGCACATCCCAGTTCAGCACATGTGTCCACAGGGGCTGGGGCTGGGACCAGGGGCTGCAAGGCGAGTGCTTAACCTGCTGAGCCATCCCTGTATCCCCGCTCTGCTGATCTTGGTGGGGTTCTCTCACATGTTTGGGTGTTGACTGGTCTAGAATGACTTTGACTGGGATAAATGAGCTCTCCTCCACGTGGTCTCTCATTTTCTATCAGGCCAGCCTAGACTTCTTCACAAAAAGCAAGCAAGCAGAAGCATTCCCAATTTTTTGAAGCCTAAGCTTAAAACTACCTCTGCTGCCTTCTTGCCTTCTATTGGACAAAGCAAGCCTAGATCCGAGGATGGAGAATTAGAACCACTACCTCTTTCTGGGAGGAACCACAAAGGGGAGGTATTGGTTTGCAGGCTTCTAAAACAAAGTACCACAGATTGAGTGACTTAAACCACAGAAATTTATTTCCTTGCAGTTTTGGAGGCTGGAAGTCCAAGGTCAAAGTGTTGGCAGGGTTGGTTTCTTCCGAAGCCTCTATCCTTGGCTTGCAGACAGCTGTCTTCTCCCTGTGTTTTCACATGGTCTTCCCTCTGAGCATATCTATGTCCAAATTTTCTCTTCTCATAGAGCTACCATATTGGGTTAGAGCCCAAAGTAATGAACTCATTTTAATTTACTTATCTCCTTAAAGACCCTATCTCCAAACACAATCATATTTGGTCCCAGGGGTTAGGACTTCCACATATGAATTTTGGGAGAACACAGTTCAGCCTATAACACATAGAGACTGTGCCCATTTTTGTGCTCAATATACCACTGACTCCTAGCTATAGCTTGAATAAGATGGTAATTCTGCCATATGGGTTTTAGTCATCAATTTGCACATTGGAGAGCTGAAACTCTGAGAGAGTAAATGATTTGTGGAGCCAGCATAGGAAGACTGGGTTCTTCCAACTGAAAGGCTTTCTCATGTTCTCTTTTCCTCACTAAGGGAGTGTAATGGGGCAGGCCCCAGGCTGGACACAGGGCATCTGGAAAACCAGTTGTTCCTCTTGAACAAGCTAATGTGAGGAACAGAGACCAAACACAGTGTGCATTAAGGCCTCTCCCGCCTCACTGGACCCTGTCTCACGGCGGAGCAGACACAGGGAACACCCAGCTCTCCCTTGCCTTGCCCGAAAACACAGCTGTTATTTCCTGGAGCTGTGACCCTTGAATTCAGGACACCAAGTGCACTATCTGCCCTTCCCTACCCATCCCAGAAAGAGGTGGCATTTCATCTCTTGTGAGTCCCCAGTTCTGTCATTCGACTAGACTGTGAGCTTCTCAAAGGAAGGTGTGCTGTCTTAATCATGTACCAGCTATGTCCTAGTTTTGAGAACTTGAGCAAGTTATTTAACCTCTCTGTGCATCAGTTTCTTCACCTGTCAAGGGGGGTAATAAATAAGGATCCTCCTCAAAGGACTGTGTGATGATTGAATGAGTTAATATACACAAAGTACCTAGAACAGTACCTGGCACAAAGCCAGCGCTCAATCAATGTGAGCTCTTATTATTTTTGGTATTATCCCCAGTGCCCTCCATAGGACCTGACCCAGGAATTATTTGCTGAATGACTAAATTGATAAATTATGAATGACCTTCAACTTCATGAGCTGAAGACCAATGCATGGGGGTGGGTAAAACTGTAGCTGGGGGAAAAATAGAAATATCATCAAGTGCATTAAGTATTTTAATTAGAGCCTCCTCCACGCCCCCGTACTGTTGGGCCACTGCCTTCTGCTACTCATTTTCTCTGGCCTGGACAGCACTCTGAGGATCAGAATTTGGGACATTGTCTTCTACCTGTGTTCTGAGCCCCTGCGCCAGACCTAGTGGCTTGCAACGTGTCCCCCAGCTGCCTGCTTTAAATAGCCTCTTGCTCACAGTATAAAGCCTGAAACAGAGCTTATGTAAGCTGGCCAACCCCTTCCCCCAAGGGGCGCCCAACATTTGTCTTCCTGTGAGAGACTCAGGGCGAGGGCGGGGGTGGGGGGCTCTCCAGGAACCACTTACCTGTTGGTGGTGGAACCTATGATGCTGGCCCCAAACCCTTAGATTGATCTGGACCGTAACCTAGACACCAGGATCTTTAACGCTCCCCATGTGGTTCTGATGTTGAGCCAAGATTGAGAATCACAGCCCCGGAGCCTCTGCCTTCCTCTACCAACCGCTGATGGGCTCTTTCTAGGCACAAAGCACCAGTCTCCCCTTCTTCTAAAAAAAATTTTTTTTTATTGTTAAATGTATTGGGGTGACATTGGTTGGCAAAAATTACATAAGTTCCAGATGTACAATTCTACGTTACATTGTCTATGTAAAGGGGAAGGTGAGAGGGAGAGAAGTGGGGCTGGGAGGGCTAGGGAGGGGGCATCAAATATATGGTGATGAGAAGAGGGCTGACTCTGGGGTGGTGAGCAGTCTCCCCTTCTTGATCCACCTCTTACAGGCAAAAGGGCCTTCAGGGACACAGGAGATGATGGGAGCCCTTGCTGCCTCCAAGCCAGGGCTCTGGCTTAGGTCTCCTGTACAGTTTAGGCCTCCAAGATATAAAAACTGCAAGAAATTTAGTTCAACTTAAAAAATGGTTTAAAATGTTATACTTTTGTTGTAGGTAATAACATTCACGTGGTACAAATTCAAAAAACAGGCAAGGTCATTTAGTGAAAAGTTCATCTCCCTTTCATTCTTACTCTCCACAGCAACCATCAATCCTCAATGTCTTCCAGACATAGTCTGTAAACATGGAAACAATATACATATCTCTCATGAAATGTGTCTTGAGCACCTACTAAGTATAAGAGTGGGGGTGGGGGGTTATGAAGCACAGGCTAGGGAGTTAGACAGGCCTAGGTTCACCTCAGCTGGTAATATTTGGTCATGCCCACCTGCTAAGAGCAAATGTTTGCTTCCTGGGAATCAGGAACTGTTCTGTGTTCTCTCTGCGTGTTTTCTCATTTAATTCTCACCATGTGTTAGTTGGGGTCCTCTGAGAAGCAGACACCAATATGGGATTAGACAAAGAGATTTATTGGGAAAAATACCTGTGAAGGAAAATAGGGAAGGAGCTAGAGTAAGGTCACCAGAGTTAGTAAACAAAAATACAGGACACCTCGTTAATTTTGAATGTTAGATAAACAATGAGTAATTTTTTAGTATAAGTATGTCCCATGCAGTAGGTCCCATTTATGTATTAAAAAATTATTTGTTGTTTACTCAACATTCACATTTATCTGGGTATCCTGTACTTATCTGGAGGCAACTGAAAGAGGCATCAAGCCGTCAGGCCAATCTGACCCCAGGCCAAGAAGAGGAAAAGGGGGAAGGTGAGTCATGGCTGATAATGGCCCCAAATGCCCACGATTCAATCATCAGGATCTGTGACTGTTACCTTATATGGCAAAAGCGACTTTGAAATGGGGGGATTCTCCTGGATTATCCAGGTGGACCCCAAATGTATTGCAATGATCCTTATAAAAGGGAGGCAAGAAAGTCACAGAAGGAAATAAAAGATCTAAGAAGAGGCTGAAAGGTGAATTCTGTCTGACAGGAAAGGCCTGCTGTTCTGTCAGTTGCTAACTGGGAGCCACCTGTGGGAAACTAGTCTCCATGCGAATGTTGTGCTTCCTTCAGAGCACAGCAGCTGAGCCAGTCAATGACACGACCCATCCTTAGAAACCACAGAGGCACATTCTTATGGCTCCCATACACCACAGCCTTATTCTCATTCTACCACAAAGAAACCAATGCACAGAGAGGTTAAGGAACTTGCTATGGTCACACAGCATTTAAGTATTGTTGCTGGAATTTGAACGTAAGTAGTCTGATTCTAGAGTCTACACAATTTAACCATGATTTTAGAATGCTTCCTTCTTGTGTCTTTGAGTCAAATCTGACTCAAAAAGCTTTTGGAATCAAGTAAAGTATATTTTAGGAATAGGCTGATTTAAAAAATATTATAGACTGATAATATCCAGTGTTAGAAATTATGTAGGGAAATGAGTACTCTCAAATCTCATGTACTATGGGGGAGTATAAATTGTGTACAACCTTTTGTAGAGTAATTGGCAGTATTTAAAAAATTTTTAATCACCCATGCCCTTTGCCCTAGTAATTTCACTTTTAGGTGTTCTATCCACAGAAATATCTCATGTCTGCACAAAGACAGGAGAGCAAGACTACTCATGATGGCATTGTTCATAATCGGGAAGCACTGAAAATAGCCCGAATATCCATCCACAGGGAAGTGCAAAATGAATTATGATGCATCCCTCAACCATTGCACTCATTAAAAAAGAACAGGGGACAGCTCTGATGGCCAACAGGAGCAGAGTGCCCTGTCATGTTGTGGTATTAAAAGAGTCTTAGGACAATGAGCAGAGTAGAGGGACAATGTACTTATGTAAAACAATAGGAAACAGTGTGTGTTCCCGTGTGAATGTATGCAAATATGCAAATACAGAGTCAACTACTGTTGGAATTTGTATTTACATATTTCTGGATACTCAACAAGCATCCTTTCAATTGATGCTCCTTGAGTGTTTACTATGCGCCAAGCACACTTGGCATTTTCGCCCTCTGCACAAAAGTCAGAGGTTAGATCCTGTCCCGGTGCTTCCCTTGTGGCCCTGCATGGCATGGCTTGCCCTCTCTTGGGAACTGTGAGTAACAATCTTTTCAGTGGAGTCGTCTCTTCACCTCTTGGCCTCACCATACCTAAATAACAGTAAAATCTACATTTTAACCCATGTTCTGTTTGCTCATAGAATACTTGCTGGTGGTGTTTATGGCTGCAGCATTTACCCCGAGATAACTTGTGGATTACAGTTCTAACTTCACCCCCAAAGTTTGATCTGTGCATGGGTTGGGGAACAAATTAAAACTTGCAGTCAGTTTTCCTTTCCTCTGGCCTTCACATTTTTGCTAGACTCTCCTTAGGCACAGATCACTGTATATCTTACTGAGTTCTGGAAAGTTTCCACGAATGAATTCTTGGAACTGAATGAATCCAGCTGAGAGCTGCACTTCTTTTTTTTCTAAACAGGAAATGGATTAAAACACTGCCCCACTTCCATATTTGAAACATCACCCCTCAGCGTGTGGGATGCGGGGCTCTAAGAGTCCAGATTTCTCCTTGCACGCATCCATCTGGGGATGTACTATGTGAAGTGGACACACCACGTGAGTAGCCTGCGAGGACTATCATGAGGGGATGGCCACGTGGTCACACACCTCTCTCATCACCTCTGCTACTCTCTTCCTCATCCTCACTGGCAATACACTGGTGGAGCCAACAACTTCCAACCTGTGAAATGTGACTACCTCTTCAGAGGGATGCTGGGGGGTGAGAGTTATAAAAGGAGACTCTAATTTTTGCTCGACATATCTGTATGTTACATAAAGTTTTTGTGGTACTCTATTACTTGAGTACATTTAAGACAGTAAAAATGATGATAGGCTTAGGAGAGGGAAAAGAGGCTTATTAAGTCAACAACTGTGTGTTTTGGCAGCAGGAGGAGGTGAGCACTGTCTTTCACTGGCTTGTCATTGGCTTTGAAGCTTTGCTCTAATAGAAGCCCCAGCCTGGTGCTGGGAAAGGGGCCTCTTACTCAGACCTGTTGGCACTTACTGCCTTTGACGCCACCATCTCCTCCAGTGTACTCAGCTCCTGACAGCTTCCTCCTCCTCCACCCCAGCGGTCTTCAGGAGTCTTTCATCAAAGGACAATTACCGGCTCATTTGTCTCTGCCTCGAGCCTTGTCCTCACTGATCATGAATCTCCAGGAGTTAGATAGATGCTTCCTGCGACAGCTGCCCCCTCAGAAAGCAACACTCAAGGGACTGTCCAGGAAGTGAGCCCTGAATTACACAATCAGTGGGTTCAAATGCTGATTCTGTCACACATTAGTTGTGTGACCTTAGGCAAATTGCTTAATCTCTCTGAGCCTCATATGAAAAATGGGACTAAAATAGGATCTATCCCATAAAGTTGTTGAGTATTTGAATATATCTGAGACACTTAACCTAATCCTCAGAGTAAATGTTCATTTTCAATTGTCAAATTTTGTTATTATTAATCTCCCGGTTTACTCATTTTCTAAACTAACACTTATTGCATGCCTACTGTGTTACTGGCCCTTTGTTAGTTCCCAGAGCTATAAAACAGATTTAAATGACTTATTCTTTGTCACAGACTGGTTTGAAGCCAGTGGCAGCAAGAAAGAGTTGGGTTAGATACCAAGAAGAACTTCCTAGTATGAAAGGTTAGCAGATTCCAGAAGTAGGGGAGGGAGGTTGAGGGACTCTTCTAATGAGAGGAGAACTTGGTTCAGAGAACATAGGGACTATTGAGAATTTCACAGCTTTCTGAACCACGCTGGTGGGAAGCTAGGCAAGAGAAAAGGAGAAAAAAGTATTTTTTCCAGACAATATTTGGCATATTTAAGAGGCGCCACATGAAATGTACAACCTTTTCCTGAAGAGGTAGATGGCCGGTAGTTTGATTCTCAAGCCCAGCAGGGCCCAGCCTGGCAGGACTCAGATGGATGAGAGGTTGATGGGAAATAAATGAGACAGGTGCTGAAATTTCTTCTTTGCCAATAAAAGAAAGTTACAATTTGAAATTGGTTGAGTTTCTCCAGGAAGGGGATGTGATGGGGAAAATTCTCATCTATCACAACTCCATTAGCTGTGGGCACCCGGGGAGCCAACCGCTCAGTGACCCTCTCCTTTCTGCAGCAGTGCTGGCGTTGGGACCATGTGGAAGGAGGCATCTCGAATGCAGAAATCTAGCATGGTTCCAGAGGGCTGGATTAGACCGATAGTCTCAAACTGGAACATCAGAATTCCCTGGGTCCCAATCCCAGAGCTTCTGATTCAGTAGGCCTGGGGGTGGGGTCCAAGAATTTATATTTCTCATGAATTTCCAGATGATGCTGGACCCACACTTTGAGATATACTGCTCTAGATCAGGGGTGTCAAACTGGCGGCCCACAGGCCGCATGCGGCCCCTGAGGTAATTTTTTGTGGCCCACGATGCTCTGAAATAAAATGAAAATAGAAAAAATTGTTATGAAGAAAATAGTGCTTAGGGGAGATCGAGGCAATACCGTACACACAATTCCCTCATTAACCCTTTAACTACTGAAGATGAGTATACATGTGGCCCAGTGCCTTTCCTGGGGGCCTGTGGGTGTGTATAACCGGGCTGACACGGTTCCGGCGACGTTTGTAAATGTGATGTGGCCGCGTGAATCTTGCCTGTTGCACCAAATGGCCCGTGTTTTAATTGAGTTTGACACCCCTGGTCTAGATGAACCCTAGGATTCTGGGGCCATGTCTACCCAGCTCTGGCAGGTGGGAGCCCAGAGGAGTTGCCTGATACAATGAGGGAGGAGGTCATAGAAGACTTTCTGGAGGAGGAGGTACCTGAGTTAAGTCTGAAGCTGGGATTTTCCAGGTCAAAAAGAGAGGCAGAAAGAATTCCAGGTAAAGAGACTGTATTGTATGGGCTAAGAAGAGAAATAGTTTGGTCTGCGCAGTATAACTAGATGGGGTGGGGAGTAGGAGCTGAGTCAGGGGTAATGGGCAGCATCTATTTCACAAAGGGCCTTGAAGGACATGCCAAGGAACTTGGCCTTTGTCGTGCGGGCCTGGGAATGTTGCTGAGGGATGTTAGCAGGAGAGTGACACGATCAGAGCTGACTTTCGAAATGATTTCTGTTCAAAGTAGGGGGTTCAGAAAGATTATCTCCTCCTACTGATGTGCAGAGAGTAGAAACAATTTGTCTAACACCATGGCTCGAAAGTAACAGAGCCAGGTCCTACCCTGCATTGCTTGACACCAGGTGTGCACTTCTGTCCAGCATCCCACAAGGATTTGGAGCAGAGACCAGGATGAGTGAGCAGGGAGCTCACTGGGGCCTCCAGTTCTGATCCGCCCTCTCTTGGCCACCAAGAGGACCAACTAGTGAAGTACTACAGGTAGTCTATGATAAATGAAACCTTAGAAAAAGGGCGGGGGCCTGGGACTGGGGGATCATGGGAATGGGCAGGGCAACAGTGCCAGCCCAGAGGGCAGAAGCCAAAGCAGTGCGCTGACAACGCTGTTTCAGAAGTGTGGTATTACCTGAGTCATTAGACATGAAGGGGTTATAGCCTCTGCCCACCCTCTGTCATGGCTGCCGCTTTCCTCTGCTCTAATGAGGAGCATTCTAGAAAGAGACTGCTGCAGCCCCACTTGCTAGTTCTGCTCTCAGCAGGCGCTGATGAGGCGTTTGGAGAGCCCCCGAGGTTAAAGGTACCCAGGGCTCTGAGGGAGGGCTGATAAAAGGGGGACTCACTAGGGCAAGATCAGGCAGCAGGCACCCTGATCTCACAGAGGAGCCAAGTACATCGCACCCTCACTGCAGACTTTACAAAAGCGTGATATACTCACACATGCTTATGACATCTCCGCCTCAACAGGCAGACCCCCTGCTCCTTTCACTCCCAAACCAGTGGTCCTTGACCTGCCTGGATCACAGACCTCTTTGAGAATTTGATGAAATCTCAAATCCCTTCCCCCAACAAGAGTTACATGTAAAGTAATAATCCCAATAACTGGCATTTATACTGTGTGCTAGGGACATAACTCACGCCCTCCCAAAGATCTCACAGCTCAGTGAGAAACAGACACGCTCCTTCATGATTGAAGTTGTGAAGGGAGAGGTGAAGCACAGGGGAGGGTCATCGGACCAGGAGTGCTGGGAAGGACATCCCAGATACACTCACGTCATTAAGTCATGGTATTTTAAAGGAGAAGTGGGCAAGGACTTTCCTGGCAGACAGAATAGCGGAGGCAAAAATAGTAGAGGCTGGAAAGAGTGTGACAGTATTTGGGGACAATGCCCAGCTCAGGGAAGTGACAGCAAAGGGTGGGGAGCATGAGATCTGGTAGGTGGCAGATAACAAGGCTGAAATATCAGGTTCTATAGCAATTAGGATGCTGTTGGCCGCAAGTAACAGAAATCCCAACTAGTGGTTTAAACAATGAGTCAATTTTATTATCCCATGTAACAAGATGTCCAGAGATGAGGTAGCTTCAGGGTTGGTTAATTCTGTGTGGCTCAATGACATTGTCAAGGACTCAGATGTATCTATTTTTCTGCTCAGCCATCCCCAGACTTCTAGCTCAGGCTTGTGCCCTCATGGTCACAGGATGGCTGCCAGAGTTCCAGATATCATGTGAGAACATTGTGACATTAAGCCGAAGAAGAGGGATTATTTTTTTCTCATGGTGCCTTTGTTTTATCAGTAGGGAAACCTTTTCCTAAAGTTCCTATTTTCCCCTCCATTGACATCCCACATTTCACTGAATGACACAAACACCCCCAAACAGATTACTGGCAAGAGAATGAAATTTTCATGATTGGCTTAAACTCATCAAGATTCACCTCTTCAGAGATGCATGGCTGCTTGATACCTTAACAAAACCAAGAAGAAATGGGAGAAATGTCTGTGGAAAAGGAAATTAATGGTATCTGCCATGGGTCCTGAATATGACAAGCTTTTATTATGAAGGAAGTGAAAAGTCATCAAGAGTTTTAAGCAGATAACCAGGGGTCTCCAAACTTTTCAGCCCACGGGCCACATTAACTATCAAACAGCAGTTTGGGGGCTGACTACACACTCGAGGTCCAAATAAAAAAGAATCAAAACATAGATGTTGTTTTTAATTATTTATTTAATATTATTTTATTCAGATAAAAAGGTCTCCACAGGCCGGATGAGAGGGACTCGCTGGCTGGATGCGGCCCGCTGGCCATAGTTTGGAGACCCATGAGGTAAACATAGGGAAGTTCATGTTTTCAAAAGATCACTCTGGTAGCCAAAAAGCAGGATATTCAGAAGCCAGGAGAAGCAATGGGGAAATAGAAACTGCAATAGACCAAGTAAGGGAGGAGAAGAGCTGCCCTAGATTTCAGGCTGGAGCGGTGGGATGAAAAGGAAAAAATGCATTCCTAGGGTGTTTGGCATTTCTATTTTTAATTTCCAAGTGTTTTTTCTTGTTCCCTGCCTGATTCATTTCTATATAATCTTGTACTAGTTTTATGGATGCTATATTTTATCTTACCTCTCTGAGGATACCAATTACAAGGTATCTTCTTTTTTTAAAATAACATCCTTTTCTGTTTTTAGAATTATCTTTGTTTTGTCTAGGGCCTTTTTTTAATTTTTTTTATTTTTCATCTTAGTCTCTTGTTTAGGTTGCAAGATTTTCTAATATGTTGAGATCATCCTTCATTGTTCATTCAGGAAGAAGAGGCACTAACCAAGTGTGATCAATGAGCCATCTTCAAACAAAATCTCCTGAGATATTTAAAATATATAGAATCAACAGAAGTTGCTGGGTTAGAGGAAAGCACAGATGTTCAAACTCTGAAGAGAGAAGCCTCCAGGCTGTTTTTAAAAATGAGCTTGAGTTTTTAACACTGATATTTGCCCAGTGCCTGAAGCTCTCCACAGAGCCCTGTAGGTAGAAGACCTCGTGAGCCACACGAGGAGAGGCAGCCTGTTCTTGTTGCCTATACCTCTTGAAATAGCTTCCTTGGCCATGACTTGTTAGGAAATTGTGTCCACACGATGGTAGAATCTCTTAGAAGCCAAGCATGTGGCATCAGGAGGACTGTAATCATGAATCAGTCATCCATGGGTTGCTTGCCTAATGTTGAACAGCTTATATAATAGCTTTGAACCTTAGTTTTCCCATCTTTAAAATGGGATAACTGTAGTTATTATATTGCCAAGCTGTTTGTGAGAATAAAATGAGACAATGCATGTGATATGCTTAGCATGGGCACTGTAGGTGATCAATAAATGTAAGCTATTACTATAATTGTGGTCAATATGAGGCACTACTCTCCCCATTGAGAATGCAAGTCAGGCTCTCTGTTTGACTCTCAGTTCATAGCTCCAGTCATAATAGGAGCAGAAGGGACACAGAGAGGAGCCCCCTCTCCTTCCATAGGTTGCCCTGAGCTTGGGTTTGAGAGGCTCACATAAGAAGCAAGAGCTCCTTCGATAGATGACTGGATACAGAAGATGTGGTACATTTACACAATGGAATACTACTCAGCGATAAGAAATGATGAAATACAGTCACTTGTGACAACATGGATGGACCTAAAGACCATCTTATTAAGCGAAGTAAGTCAGACTGAAAGAATCAGGAAACATATGACCTCACTTATAGGTGGAATAGAAAACTGAAAGTAACAAAGACACAGAGAACTATGGACACACTCAATAGCTGGGTGATTGCCTGAGGGAAGGGGAGGGGGGGGAAGGAGAGAGGGAGGGGAGGTGGGAGAGGGCACCAGCATTGTGGACACACTCAATAGTTTGGTGGTTACCTGGGGAAGGGGGAGGAGTAGAGAGGGAGAGTTGGGGTGGGGGGGGGAGGTGGGAGAGGGCACCAGCATTATGGACACACTCAATAGTTTGGTGGTT
>PVKE010008015.1:0-48929 GCA_004027555.1 Craseonycteris thonglongyai
GATTCTTTCAGTCTGACTTATTTCGCTTAATAAGATGGTCTCTAGGTCCATCCATGTTGCCAGAAATGACTGTAATTTATCATTTCTCATCGCTGAGTAGTATTCCATTGTGTAAATGTACCACATCTTCTTTATCCAGTCGTCTATCGAAGGGCATTTTGGTTGTTTCCATGTTCTGGCCACTGGGCACTATTGATATTTGACCCAAATAATTCTTTGTTGTGGGTTCTGTCATCTGTATTGTAGGATGTTTAGCAGAATCTTTGGCCTCTACCCACTGGATTACCAGTTGTAGCAACCAAAGATATCTCTAAACACTGACATATATCTCCTAGTTGAAAATCACTGGCTTAGCCCAAGGTCACAAAAATTTTGATCTATGCTTTTTCCGAAATTCGATTGTTTTAGCTTTTACATTTATATCTGTGATATATTTTGAGTTAATTTTTATATATGATATGAAGTATGTGGTGGATTCATTGTTATGAATGTCTATTCTAGTTTTAAAATAGGTACTGTGAGTCCTCTCATGTGTTGTTGTTCTTCCTCAAAATTAACAGTGCCTTTCCTTCGTCATATAAATTTTATAGATTTATTATTTATTGTTTTTAACAGAGAGATACAGAGAGAAGGGAGAGGGCCCAGAGCAGTCTCCATAGGGTCATGTCATTAATTTTCTATATAGTTTCATTCTACCAGTGGGCACAGGGCTGCACAGGGCAGGAACCAGGCTTGGGGCACACCCTAGTTCAGCATATGGGTCTATACTGGCCAGGGCCGGAATTCGATCCTGGGATCCTGGGGCTGCAAGGTGAGCACTCAACCTGCTGAGCTATCCTGGCATCACCCCATATAAATTTTAGAATTAGCTTGTCTGTTTTACAAAACAACCTGCTGAATTTTGTTTAGAAAATAAATATCTTAAGAATATTATATCTTTTGTTACATGAACAGTGTATGTCTACATTTATGTGGCTATTCTTTGATTTGTTTCATCAGTGTTTTATAGTTTCCAGAATACAAATCTTAGGGCATAATTTTGTGAATTTATATGTATTTTATGTTTTCTGGTATTGTAAACTATACTTTAAAAATTTTTAATTCTCAATTCTTCATTGCTGTATATTAAAATATATGTGATTTTATATGTGTGTTTATATACATATGTGTCTATATATGTGTATATACATATATATACATATATAATAACCTGTGACCTTGCTCAACTTGTTTATTAACTTTATTTTATGTTTTTAGATTCTTTGGAATTATTTAGGTATACTAGGTATACACTCATATCATTTACAAACAGGGACAGTTTTATTTTCTATTTTGTTATGTGTATGCCTTTTATTTCTTTTTCCTGCTGTTTTGCACTGAGGAGGGCCTAGCATGCATGTTCGTATATTAATTTAAAGTCACAAAAATCTGAGTAAAATCAGAAATTAATATATGTCATTGGCTTTTTCCATAAGCATTTTTGTATGTGATCTTCTTATGAAAATTTTAAAGAATCATTTATTGAGTATTTACTGTGTGTTATGCTATATGCTAGTAATACAGAGCCAAATGATAAAGTTCCTGCATTGGAGAAGTTTGTGGTCTACTGGCAAAAATGTAAATGTAAATAATTTATAAACCCAATTAGCACTGTAACAGATGTTTCCTCAGTCCTCATAGATCCACTCTTTATGCTAAAGGGGTGGGGGAAGCTTTACTAAAGAACTGTCATTGGAGATTGGTTATAAAAGATAAGTAGGAATTTGCCAAGTAAATTTGTGTGGGGTGTGGCAAGGGATTCTAGACAGAGGGAATTACGTGTACAAAGACACATGTGGAAAGCAGTAAAAGAGAATGCAGAGGCTGGAAAACATCAACCGGAGCTGGAGCATGAGACTCTTCAAGTGGGGAGGGATGAGACAAGAAAGGTACAAGGGGCTTACATACCATGCCATGAAGATTTGACTTCATGCCATAGATATCAGAAACACAAACGTCTTAACCCAGTGAGTAATATTTTTTTTTTAAAGAAAAACAACTCTGGCAGTAATACAGAGGATACACTAGAGATGGAAAGACTACTTAGAAGATGTTGCATTTGTTTGGAGAAGAGAATCTGAGCAAGGTCTGTGGTGGAGGAGAAAGCTGAGGCCTTGAGATTGAGAGGTGAAATCACCAGGCTATGGATTGGATTTATTGCAAGGCAGGAGGGAGATAGAGAAGGCTGTTTTAACAGAGGTCTCTTGGTCTTATCTTTTTGACAAGAGGACTTTAGAATTGCTTATTCAGTCTTTCAAATCTAAAGTACAAAAACTGTTAGATTCATAAGGGCTTACAGAATTCCTTTTCAAAGAATTATGGAGTCAAAGAAATACTACTTACATTTTATGACAGATGTGTTGATATATGTATATAAAAGAGAGCTTGTGAAAGGTTTAAAATGTTCCTGGAAACATTTCCATACCTGGAAAGCTATACACTGGATTGTTAAAAGTGGTTATCTCAGCAAGTAAGCTTGGAATAGATGGATAAGGATCGTCTCTTCTGTCTGTATTTCTGTTCTTTTAAATTTTTTTCTAATGAACATTTACAGTTTTTTTAAATTAGACAATAAAACATGTAACATACAACAGTTTTATTTTTTTTTAAGAAGCAGTTATTTCTCAAAGTTATACCGGTAAGTACTTGGTTTTCTGTTTTGATAGAACTTCTGTATATGACCTGCTAGCAAGTTGTTAAGTGCTTTTCTGTAGCTCGCACCATGTGAGGGATACATACTAGGGGAAGCCAGGATGGCTCAGCGGGTTAAGTTCTCACTTTACAGCCCTGGGGACCAAGGATCAAATCCCCGGCCCTGGCCTATGTGGATCCATAAGCTGAACTGGGGTGTGCTTCTCATGCGGGAGGCACCTAGTTTGGTTCTTGCCATCTCGGTTCAGCCCCTGGCTTGAATGGGGGCACGCCCCCCATGTGGGAGGCCCCCAGCTCTGTTCCCACTTTGCGCGGCCCTTGCCCACCTATGTGGAATGAAACCCTGTCAGAAACTGATGATGTACAACTACGGAGATTGTTCTGGGTCCTCTCTCTTCTCTCTGTCTCTCTCTGTCTTTCTCTGTCTCTGTCAAAAACAATAAAATAAATCTTTAAAAAATAAAAATGAGAAAAAGAATAACATATTAAATAGTTTGGTCTAACTAATGATGAAGCTCAAGGATGATTCAACAATGGTTGGAATAGTGAGAGGAGGCCAAACTTCATAAGATGGTAGAAGACTGATAGGGGAGGGTTTGATTTCAGGTTGGTGAACATTTGAAATGAGGTCATGTCAATGGTTGCAACCACTTTTCTAGTGCTGGAAGGCATAGTAATGTATTTCTTTAAATAGAAGACAAACTGACTGTTAACTTTTAAAACTTATTTCTTAATTTATTTTGTTTTGCAGGAATCTGTCTTGAACTATCGTTTAGACCCTCTTGGCATTGTTGATGGTTTTACTGCTGAGGTAGGGGCAAGTGGTGTTTTCTGCCCCACACATTTGATTCTTCCAGTTGAGGTGTCATTCTACAGTGTTTCAGATGATAATGCTCCTTCTCCTTATATGGCAAGTATTTCTAAATTTGTCTTTTTCTGCTAAAATCAACCAACTTAATGACAAATGTCTGTAAGATTCAGAAGATTAAGGATTGCTTTGCTGCAAGGCTTGAAAATATAAAGCATTTTCTAAGAGAAAATTGAAGGTTAATTAGAAAGTAATGTACCAAAATATTACCCCATAATTTCTTTCTGAGCTAGCTCTAACAATAGATATCCTCTTTTGTATTTGATGATGGTATTGAAAATTTATTCTATGTGATTTGAAAAAAATGATTCCCGGTAATGATACTGTAATTCCATATTTTGCTAAGTTCACACATATTCTCAAGTGCTTACTGGGCGCTGTAGTCCCACAAGGGTTGCCATCACATGGGATCCTCATCTCGGTAGAGATTAGGTAAAGGTTTGGTAACCTAAGGCTTTTGTAAGGACCTTTTACCTCCTTTCTCCTTTTTGGTTTGTCTTTGAACCATTTTTTTTTCAATCCTAAGGTTCTTTAGAATATTAATTATTTCTGACTCTTCTAATGTTTTACTGGAGAGTAAGATAGCTATGGGGAATTAGAGCAGTTTTAAGTCTTAGGATCCTATCTATGATTTCATGTTTCCCATTTTTTTATTCCAATAGATTGGGGATAAAATAAGCCTTCAACTGAAAAAAAAAAATACTGAGTCCTAGAGTGTGATTAGTATCAGCCATTTTGCAAAAGACAGAGGAAGAAGTAGCTAGCAATGCAAATATATTATATAAAATATTTATGGTGATGGTATCAAGTATGGAGTCAGATCTGGGTTTTCATGTTAGATCTTACTTTGAGAAATACATATTCCTATAGATACAGAAATATACAACACTGGTCTTGCTACTTGAATGTTCTAGCTGTCACCTGGCCTAATTGCTTTCTCACTCCAATATTCTGAATTTTCAAGGACATTAATAAACAGTGTCTTTTGTTATTAATAAAAGTTAAGAAAAGGGAATTCTATGTAATTGCAAAACAGAGTAAGGGAAGTTAATTTTTTTTTAGGGATCTAAATATAGTCTTTTCATCATTAGCCCAATTTGCACAATGAAGCCTTACTCCATTCTAAGGGTGAACATTTTAGTCAAGAGCATGAATAGTGTTTCATACTTCAATAGAAAAAGCATACTGGTGTCTGTCTGCTCATTTATTCAAAGTTTCCTTTTCCCAATAATACGTATTTACACTTGTGAATCATAATCACAGAGATGCACAACATTGGTTATTATAAAAAATAGAGGCCCGCTCCTTCACAAACATGTCCAGTTATCATATAAGCCACTTGTTATTAATTTACCATAGAAAGGTGGAACAACTTATCCAATATAATTTTGAAAAAGTAGCTGCTAATTTTGGATAAATGAGAAAATAGAATGTACCACAAATATAAGTTCAATGTCAGAATGCAAATGTATAATATTGGAATGCCTACAATATTAGAATATAGCTAGCTGTGTAGATGCCCATTTTGCTTTACCAGGACATCAAGAAGTCTCATCAGTTCACATATTCTGCTGGAACCTAGTGATAGAGAATTGAAAGATAAGGTCTAAAATACTGTTACCTGTCATTAATGCACAGAGGCCTCATGACCATTAGGATGGCTTAGAAATAAGATAAAAGAGTGAATTGGCTGAAAATAAGCTCAGATAAATATCTCTGAGTGATATTCATGAACAAGTGATATTCATGAATATTCATTACGTGAATTTGAATTATGCTTAAAAAAGCAAAACAGCATTAATCCTTGACCTTGGTTAACATGTGAAAAATGAAGAATTAAGAGGCAATGGATTTTGTCACTCTTGTCTCCAGAAATTACACACAAATAATTACAGGTTTGGATTAGATATTGGAAATAATTTAAATCAAGTTATTGAATTGAGTTAATCTAGTCTTTAAGAATCCCTGATTTACTTTTCTCTGATAATATTCTTCAATAAACTTTCCATTATGTAATTTTTTTTCTAAGCTTTCCTCATTAGAAATGGGTTCCCTTTGCAAATGACTCTCTCCAAATCTTAGAACACAAATCTTTCCTACTGTAAATTAATTAATATTGTTCTTTAGGGAATCTTATTTATATATTAGTAGTTTATTCTGTTTTCGAAGGACTGATCATGTTTTAATAAGATAATACATATCATATAACAGAAGAGCTGAGACACCAAATTCCTATTTGTTACTCTAATAATAACCTTGGGACCTCCCATCACAAATTATACAAGTGACTCACAAAGCTAAAATTCTAGCACAGAAAATGCTGTCTTTGTGGTATAGAAGTGGTACAGGACTTTTCATTAAATAATTTCTTAAAGATTAATTCAAAGCTATATAATATCTCTCTTCAGTTGGCTTTCAGTGGTGAACATGTTCTGTAAGTATTATATGACAACATTTTACAGTTTAGAAACTATTACGTGGTAGAACCAGGCAGAAAGGTCTAAGCCTTAGACTCTAAGGGAAGTGTGCCACTGGCAAATTCATGGTATGCCTTATATTATCATCATATTAGCAGGGCCTCACATTAGTTTCTTCTATTTGTAATGAACCAAATTAAGATAAACTTCTTTCAGTCTTACTTAGCATTGTATATTCTCTATTCCACAATAATTTGTTTGAGTTTTTGTGTTTGTCCCAATTTAGTTTATCTTAACCTTTCTATTCCATCCTAAAATGCCAGAAGAAAGTACATATTTTTATCTTTGTGTTAAATACAGTAACTTTTTCTAGGTAGAAATAGTAATATGCTGATCTATTAAAGTAATAACAAATTTAAAAAATAGTAGCAAAATTCCAAATAACTTCTCAATTCCTTTCTAAAATTCCTAATTTGCCAGCATCATTACTGGTCTTACATTGCTTAGAAATTATTATATCGTGCTGCCTTAATCTTTAAGGTTTTTAAAAAATCTGTATTAGTTCTTTATAAATTGATTTAGTTACTATTACCATGTTCTGAAACTATTAGATTGTATGTATTAAAGGAAATAAGTATAGGCTTCATAGTAGTTTTTGCCTCACTAGTTTTCCTTTATTTATTTAGGGGAGGGTGGCAAGGAAGAACAGTAATATATTGCCTGTAATAATGCAATTATAAAGGTAGCCGCTATTTAGATATATCTCACTTTTCCTTTCTGGAATTAGGAAAAACAGGAGCATTATATACCATAGCATTTTCTCATTTTAGAGCAGATTATAAGAGAGAAATTGTTTAAAGCTTCATTGCTGTTTTTTGTTAGGGATGCAATTTGTTGATATGCTGTTTTTAATGCTCTAAATGGCCTGACCACATGATGAATCAGATTTGTCAAGAACCACGTATGTCTTCTCATTGCCCATTTCTGTGAACATTTCCCAATATTAACATGTTAATTTAATAGTCAGATGTCAAATGCTGTTCACTTGGAGTTGAGATATTCCCATATGGGAGTCTTGTCTTCCCTTTTACCTTTGTTTACCTTTATACACGCCACCCCCCCCCCAAAAAAACCTGGCCTGTGTTTCAAACCCAACAGAGATGTTGCCTGATGAAATAGTCCTGTTTTATATTTACTTTTACATAAGGTTGACATGTTTTGGCATGTACAACAGGAAATGATGGGATATGACATATAGAGCATGAAATTATTCTACTTAACTACCTTAACTATTCAAAAGAACTATTAACCCAGTTAGAACAAATGAATCAGTATTATTTCTTAAAGCTATCTAAGACATAAGTATCACAATCAACACCTTTAGTCATTTGTTCATTCGGGTTATCTAGAAATTTATACACATTAAATCTTAGGTTCCCTTTTATTATTATTATTATTTTACATTTGATGCCCTCTCCCCATGCCCCTCCCCAGCCCTCCCCTCACCTCCCCAGCTCCACTTGTTGTTTGGACTTCTTCAGTGATTAGAACATGCTTCTCAGAACTTTATACAGTACAACAGTGCTTCTCAATCTTTATAATATCAAATGGGGAATCTTGTTAAATACAGATTTGATTTGGTAGGTCTGGGGAGAAGCCAGAGATTCTGCATTTCTAACAAGTTCATAGGTGCTACTGACAATGCTGGTCTGTCCTTTGTCAGAAATCCATATATATGTCTATATATATATATATATATATATATATATATATATATATATATATATATATATATATATATATATAACTTACTTTGCTGACTGGAGAATTGACTTCATTTTTGGCCAAGACTTAGACATGTCCAACCTTCAGCCCAGGAGGGCTTTGAATGTGGTCCAACAGCTATCTTTAGTGGGCCTGTGTGGCCCAAGATGATTCTCCCAATGTGGCCCAGGGAAGCCAAAAGGTTGGACACCACTGAATTAAACCCTTCCACATTCATGACTTTTTATGTGTCCAAAGACCAATAAATTGTTTTGCTTCTTAATTTCCTTCCTGCCATGTGATACAAGGGTATAAACCTGTCGTCTCTCTTAATCCTTTTTAGTTAAGGAACTTCTTAATTCTGTATCATATATCTTAATAGGGATTTCAAGCAGTATGGTGTTATATATTTGTTACTTATTTGATATATTTGTTATTTATTATATATTTGGTATTATATGTTATTTATTACAACATTTCCAGGAAGAACAATAAATTGTTTTTATACCAGTGGGACCCTCACTGTTTCATACTCATAGACTGTATCTCTATTAATTTCAATGTGAATGTTTTTACATACAAATAGAATTCTGAAATTTTACTAAGTACATGGTTTCTTAATATTATTTTAGTCTTTTACATGCATATGCATCAGCTTGTAATCAATTTGTCTTCTTTTATTTCAAGGGTGTGATTACTTTAGAGTCCCTTGGTAAAAGGGGTTATCGAGTACCTCCTTCAGGAACAATACAAGTGGTATGTGTTTTATAGTCTACAATTGCAATAATCATTCTCTCACATACATATAGAACTTAGCCCTTTCTCCTGCTGCTGCTGCAACAGCTTTGGTAAGTAACAGTGGGGCTGCAGCTTTGTTTGGAGTTTCCCTGCTCTGCCCCAGGAATGAACATTTGGGGACCTCCATAAAAGGAAAGCATTAATAAGCTAATCAAGGTGAATGCTTAAGAAAAACAGTATATGACAGTTCACAAGACTCAAATACAGCTATTTTCAAATTAATTATAACCTAGTGTTTCCAGTGCCTTCTATTTAAAACAGTAAGCCAGACTGAGACTACTATTTAAAAAAAAGCAGACCCCAGATATTAGTATTGTTTTGGCAGGAAAACTTGGGAAACAAAGTTATATTATCCCTAAATAATAATTTTTAAATTGATCTAATGAAATGGGTACACAACACAGAAATGTAGTCTGACAGATGTCAGGGCAGAGAAGGCATCATCTTGCCTTTGGTCTAGGTGTTGATCTAGCTTGGCTTCAGGGGAGTTCTAGCTCAGAGCAATCCATCATCTTTGGTTTCAGAATCTCAGAAGAGTAATTTGATATCAAGGCCCCTTTACCACTAAGTTCTTCTCCAAGTCAGACCCAGGATAATCTTGAAAGCCCAGAAGTCTCTTGCAGATTTGGCTCTTGTAGACTGAAAATTGTGTAGCTGAAATCTGTGCATTATACCTCAGTAAAGCTGAAATTAAAAAAAAAACTGTCAAGCTGAGTTCCTCACTCAACCTAATTCCATACGCCTTTTTATGACCTTTGGCCTGAGTGTGATCAGTGCTTCACCAGACCACTTTTACTCCACTTTTGTTCTAATACAGCGAAGGTGTCTCTGCATTTGCTTATTTCATATCACCCAGGAATGAAACATACTATTGTGCAATATGCATATGTCTGTGTATATGTTGTAATATATACATATACACCTTTTACTGAAGAAGATTCACTGCATATAAAAGTAAGATTTTTATGTTGAATGGATTTCTTGAACTAAAAGAATGACATTCTGTTCTCTTGCCTTGAGTCCCTGAAAAGCTAGATATCAGTTGTCCCGATTATGAGGCATAAACAAAGGCAGCACATTCACCTCTCACTTGAGGACTGCCAACTTTAATGTTTAATTTTAAATCTTAAAGTTAGGTATTTTGTTACTTATACAGTTTAATTACATATATAAACATGGTTTGAACTCCTGGTTTGCTAGTGGTGTGGTTGTTGAATGTATTAGTCTTAATCTTAAGACTCCGTAGACTTTTAAAAATTGGATCATAATATTGATATATTTCTCATTTTGATTCAGTGAGTGATGTCCAGTGCCACGGATGAGCTTCTGAAAGCATGGGCACCAAGTTACCTATTGATGTGTTGGTAATTTGGTTAAAGTCAGATCAGCAGCTTGGGCTTTTGTTTATAAATCCATATTTTTAAAAGTAATATTTTTTTTTATTATTAATAGCCAAACATCAATTGAATTTAATTCAGTCTTCACTGAAGATACATATTTTTGGTATATTATGATATTGATAAAGATTTTTTTAAAAGGTGTCACTGCAGTTTTTTAAATGAATTCAACTGTGAGAATGTGAAGTATTATTTAGCCTAGTTTGTACCTAATAATAATGACCTTTATTTTCTAAACTTGGATATGTTTCCAAATACGAAAAACTCTCTTTTGAGAGCATATTTTACATTTTGTAATAGCCCTATGTACCTAACATACCAAAAACGTCTATAGTTTTACCAAGATTATGTTTTTTAAAAATTCTATTTACTCACTATTAAAATGTGAGGAAAATTAAAATTCTCTTGAAATAAATGAACTGGAATGTTTTGGTCCAGTGAAAGTATATTTTGCTTAATCTAGTGGAACCATTTCTTAAAATCTGAACAAGGAGTAAAAATTATGAATTGTTTATTATTGTTATGAAGTCTGTGACTAAAGATTTTGATTTGTTGCAGGATATTACATTACTGTGAAATAAAAAATAAATTTAACCGTTTTTTAAAATAATGAATATTATCTCATAGATAGGCTGACCAGGTGTACCATTTTAAACAGGACAGAAAACAACAGTATTGTCCCATTTCAAATAATACATATGGTCAGCATTTCAAATAATACATATGGTCAGCCTACTCTCACTGGGCTAAGTTCAAGGTGTCAGTAGGCTGATCATGCCTGTTGTTTGAAACTGACAGTACTGTTGTTTTCTGTCCCATTTAAAATGTTACGTCTGGTCAGCCAACTCATAAATTTCTGAAATTTCATTAACTTTAGTCTCCAAAACTGAATTATATACACTGGGACTCCCTTATTATTTTAAAAATCTATTTTTTTATTGTCATGATCATTTTGAGTCAAATCAATATATCACTACTTTTAAAGAATAATTTCTATATTGTTTCGTCAGACCTTATTCAATCCTAATAAGACTGTGGTAAAGATGTTTGTTGTGATATATGACTTACGAGATATGCCAGCCAATCATCAGACATTCCTACGACAACGAACCTTTTCTGTACCAGTTAAACAAGAAATGAAGAGACGTGTTAATAAAGAGAACATCCGACATACAGAAGAACGGTTATTACGCTACCTCATACATCTGAGGTAATGTTTCAAATGAATATGAAAATATGTTACTTTAGAAGAACAACTCTAAAATTTTTAGTTTAATTAAAAAACTGTTACTCTAACTAGACCAGTGACCCTTGGAATTTGCTGAACTTTGAAACTCCTGATGATATGCCAAGATGCAGAAAACATGTGGCATATCTGCCTACAGTCATTATTACTTGTTGAATTAGGGTAGTTTTTATTTATAGCTAGTATGTAATTAAAGTGTTTTATGTCAAAACAAATGCTCATACATCTGGGGCAATAAAACACATATCTAAACAAGTGCTGTCCGGGGGAAGCCGGGATGGCTCAGTGGGTTAAGTGCTCACTTTGCAGCGCCGTGGACCGGGGATCGAATCCTGGCCTCGGCCCGTGCGGAACCATATGCTGAACTGGGAGCTCCCCCAGTTCAGTTCTCTCTCTGTCTCTGTATCTCTCTCTCTCTGTCAAAAATAAAAATAAATAAATAAAAATATTAAAAAAAAAAAATAAACAAGTGCTGTCCAGTAGAATTATAATATGAGCCATATATGTAGATCTATATTTTCTGGTAGCCACATTAAAAACATAGTAAAAAACAGGAAAGATTAATATATTTTATTTAAACCCAATATATCCAAATGTTATAATTTGAATATACAAGGGTTGTCTGGAAAGTATCCAGCCATGTGATATGAAAAATAGAAGCATTTATGGCTGGATTTTTTTTTCTGGACAGCTCTTGTATAGTCAATATAAAAGTTATGATATTTTATTCTTTTGTTGTACTAAGTACTTGAGATCGAGTATGTATTTTATACTAACAGCACAACTCAATTTGAACAAGTCACATTTAAAGTGCTCAATAGCCACCTGTGGCTAGTGGCTGCTCTGTCAGACAGGGAAGTGCTTAAACTTCATTCCACAAATGCTTGTGTGTTGACCATGCTACTAAGCACTAGGAAACAGCTGTGACAAAAATCTCTGTTCTCATAAAGCTTATATTCTAGGAATTCCATTTGAAATATCTGTTTTCCTAAGTTGTACTATGCACCTCCCAGCTCTCTACAAGTTGTGAGAAACTACTTGTTTGCCCTTGAGGTCCAAGTTGTCAACATCTTGAAATCCTAGTATAGCTCTCATGATCAATGTGCAAGTCTATTGGTTAAAGTCCTCTTTCTCTGTCTCTCTCTCTCTCTCTGTCAAAAACAATAAAAAATAAAATCTAAAAAAAAGTAGCCTTTTGCCTGTAACTTCGTTCCTAATCATTTCCTGATGCCATTCATAGTAAGTCCTCAATCATGTCATTGAGAGTAATTCATCTTAACACCTTATTCCAAGGACCCCCATTCATCAGGAAGAGGCACCTTTCATTCAGGGCCCAGGCAGAAGACCTCTTCAATGTGTTATGATGGCGACCACCAGCTGTCTTTCAATAGACAGGCCTTGTGGTGACCTGGAGTGAATAAGGAGTGAGCTATACACTCAAGTTCCATACTTGCAAAAGGCTATTAAGTTAATTGGTTCCCCCCACAGCATTGCTTAATTGATACTCTTACCTTGAGGTCTTCTGCCTCATGTTCTGCAACCTAGGGACATGTTGAACCAGCACAATATATTTAAACTCAGCTTTACAATACCTGACGTGAGCCTCATGGGAAATGTTATACAGGTTGTAGGAATGAAAAATCTACCAAAACAAACTTGGAAGACTTTTTAAAAGAGAACTGGTGTAAAATACCAAACTACAAAAATAGCTATCAGCCCAATCCAGGAGGAGATGCTCTCTCTAAACATCCATTTGATACCCTTCCTCTTTAGGTTTAACCCTTTGCCATATGTAACCAACATTTATCAAAGTAAAATGCAACTACCTCAGCTTTTATATATAATTCCCACATAATAATTAGATACTTTAAATGCTCTAAACCAGGGATGTCCAGTCTTGTGACTGTCCTGGGCCACATTGGAAGACTTGCCTTGAGCCACACACAAAATACACTAACACTAACGATAAATGATGAGCTAAAAAGAAAAAGAAAAAAAAAACAACTCAACAATCTCATAACGTTTTAAGAAAGGTTACAAATTTGAATTGGGCCACATTAAAAGCTGTGCTGGGCCACATGACCATGAGTTGGATAAGCTTGCTAAACAAACCAAGTATGGCATAATTCCCAAAGCTCACCATATTCTCCTTCAGACTGAGATGCTGAAAAACTTCAGAAAGAAGAAAAGAGTGAGACAGTCACAGGACTGCTTTGATACACAAAATTGTCAGCCAAATTTTTCAGCCAATTTAGGAATAAAATACATAAACCCAGAGAATACTTCTGCTATGCAAAGAGACAACCAAACAAATTAGCACTAAAGGGTATGTTTGACTATCTGCCAGATGAGCTTATATGATTAGGGATTCTAGCCTCCTCTATTATGCTATAGATATTAGCAGGTGATAGAAACTGTTCTGTATACAGTTTTGGTAACCATTTTTATTTTATTGCTAACCTTTCTCTTTATTTTTAATGATGATTAGGCTTTATTTAGCTAGACACTGCTGATGATAGCAGTCCTTTCACATCCTATGATTGTACTCAAAACTTGATTATTTTCTGTGGTGACTTTTCAAATGTGGAGTCGATTTTAATGTACTCAAAATTGTGGCAGGGCAAATTGTATGAAAAGGATAAATGTGCATGGCTAGAAGATGCCAGGCTTGCAAAGTCCAATTGTAGCATAATTGGTTGATGTGAATTGAAACTTGACACTGTAGATGAGGAATGGTGCATGTGCTGTGGTGTCAGGGACAAAAAGTAGAATTGTATTTGATGCCCAAATTTACAAAAGGAAGCATCTCTGGCATTGTGAGAGGGAAGGAGAAGTATGAAATGTTTAGGGAATGGTAAGGGAGAGACACTTAAATAGCTGCACATGCTTTGGTAATATAAGACTTGAAATATCTTGTTTAAAAGTTACTATTAACTTAATATTGTGGCAAGACTAATTCTTCCTACTTTTAAAATTTAATTATTCATGGTTTTTTGTTGTTATTGTTGTTGTTTTAAAGACTCATTCCCTAAAAAGATGTGTGTTTATTTGTTTGTTTAGGTTCCAGAGTTCTAAATCTGGAAAGATCTACCTCCATAGAGATGTACGACTCCTGTTCTCTAGAAAGTCAATGGAAGTTGATAGCGGTGCTGCGTATGAACTAAAATCTTACACAGAATCGCCAACAAACCCTCAATTTTCACCAAGATGTTGATAAGGAGAAACATTTTTAAAGTATTTGCTCAGTACCCAAGTTCAGAAGTAAAAATTAGCGTAGAACAGAGTGTACCAAATTAACAACCAGGAGAGTGGATCCTCTCCTGTTATCTTGGACCAGTTTTTATTAAAGGATTTTTGGAATGAGATCCACATATTCCAAGTAGACTGGAAACACTCATGTCCTAAGCCTTTTGTACTGTTGAAACCACTTCATTGGACATGTTGCAATATAGCAAAACCCCTGGTTAGATTAGTGTTTACACATTTTATTTCTCAGTTATTTAATATTTAATGTTTTCCTTAATACTCAAGTGATGTTTGTCTCTAGTGTCCTAATGTAGCACAAATCCTATGTAAAATCATACTATGTATTTTTGACATTAATGTTGAAATCTGAAATATATGCACAACTCTTTAATTTTGTGTGATGTGTTTTAAGTACTATTCATTTAAGTTATTGAAAATGAGAATGAAATATTGAGCTCCTTTACGATTAACGCACTATGCAAGCATGTGTACTTTTTATATCTCCCAGGTTTAATTTTTACAACACCCCTTCCAGTTTGCTGTCTCACATGGTAGTCCTGTAACATACTGTATTAGTAGTGCAGTTCAGACTTAGCTGCTTCCCACTCCCTTTGCTAGTTCAGATCATACCCATTCATATTCCTTCTAGAATCCTTTATCCCTGAAACAGTTTTATTTTCCTTAATCACTAATACAGAGGTTTTATGTTAAATTGCTACCCCATGCTAGATAACTTTTGCAAATTGTTAAAAGAATATGTACTTTGAAAACAAATTAGTATTTATATTGTAAATATATGCCAAAAACCCCAAAGAAACGCGTATTTGGCTGGTTTTTTTTTAATGAGACACTTATGTGATTGAGTAAATTTCTGGTAGCTCTCAGACAGTTCCCACTCTAGCTTTACAACTGACAGGAGAAGAGGAGATGTCTTGAGCTTTGTCCCAATTTACTTTCTTATTCTGGGTCACAGTGGTATTTGGCATCTGAGAAAACCACTGAGCAGGTAACCTGACTGAGTGTATCAAAAGCCTTCCCTCCATCACCCTTAGAAAGAAGAGTGGTTTTAGGTATTTGTGCAAGGACAGTAAGCAAAGCAGATCAGATAACAAGGCACAAATACTGGGAATGCTGGGACAAAACTGCAAGTGCAGATCAGAAAATAAGAACCACCCAAGTAGGCCAGACCCAAGAGACCTGGGAGTCTAGACCCAGGTGAGCAGTCTGGAATTTGGGAGGCCGGAAGGTCTTTATTTGGGGGGTTAGCTGATGGATAGACTATTCAAGGGAATCTGGACAGGTGATGATTGGGCTATAGGCTGTGAAATAGCCAGCAAGAAGCCTTTTGTAAATTTAGTTTAAAATACCAGCTAAAAGAGAAAAGGCTATTTTTATTTTATAAACCAAATTTTTTTAGTGGCACAAATTTATGAAAATTTGTTTTTAATCATCATGCTGTATGAAAAATATCATTGGATTGGGACCCAAAAGGTTTGGATTGTATCTACCTCTAATGGTATGTGACGGGACTGACTCCAAGAATCCTCTGACTTTTCTGGGTTTGTGTTTTTAAGAAAAAGCAGTGGGGATGCTGGGATAGCTCAATGGGTTGAGCGCTTGCCTTGCAACCATGAGGTCTGAAGATCAAAATCTGGTCCTTGACACGTACAAACCCATATGCTGAACTGTGGCTCAACTGGTAAGGCACTGAAGGGTCTCACCTCCCATGCAGGAGGACCCCAGTTTCATTCCCACCCCACACAGCCCCATATCCACTTGTGTGGAATGAAACCATGTCACAACTACACAGCTAATGATGTATAACTATGGCGATGGCTCTGGGCCCTCCACCTCCCCACCCCCCCTTCTCATTCTCTCACATTCTCTCAAACAATAAAATAAATCTTAAAAAAAAAAACAGGGTGAGAGTATCATTAATGTGCCTTCTTAAATTTTGTCATCTAATTCTTGGAATAAGTATTTCAATACACATATCTGGACTTAAACATTTGACAAAAGTCAATATTGATAATGTTATCTAAAACTTGTTAAACACCAAAGTGCTTTTAAAAAAAAAAATTTAAGTTATTACTTTTTTTACCTCTTTAGTAATCCAAAAATTATTAATGTATTTTGTATGTGGGTATCTTTTTATGTGGCTATCATTGGATAAAGAAGTTGTGCATTTCCAGGATTCTTTCTAGTACATTGTTTTCCACCTTTCTGGGCATTTTTTTAGAAAATCTTAAGATTATTAAAGCATCAGGTACATCTTGTACCCTTCTTCACAAACTTGTACAAGGGAAACATTATGTCCCTCTACTTCTTAGACCCTTTTTTACCCATGTTGTTTTCCCCAGTGAGGTATGGTCACCTATCTGCACTATTTGCCTTGGTACTATATCGTAATGATTCTTTTTTCATTCTTTTTTTGTCATAGGGTGCAACTTGACCACACCTCCTACATCGCTCCTTTCTGTAGTCACAGATTATGTCACCAGGTTTAGTATTGGTATTCAAGTAAAGATAGCAGCAGACAATCAACTGTGCTACTACCTGTGAGATCTCCTCACTTATTGCAGATTCACTTGGCAGTTTTACAGACTAACAAAGTGAGTCATAAGTGGTAACTACTTTTAAAAAGGAACTCTAGGTCACACATAACTGCAGAAAGTCTCTGGAAATTTTCCTATCAGAGGAGAATGAATGACATGGGGACTGGCTGGAAGGCGCCCAACAAAAGGTTTTCTCCTCTTGCCATTTCCCCTCCCAGGTATCTAGTTCCCAGAGGGTTAAAAGTTTCTCCTTCAAATACTTCATCCTTGGGATCCCCACCCTTCCCTCATTTGTTATTTGAGTGGAGCAGTGGTTCTTTAAAAAAAATTTTCTTTTTAAGATTTTTATTGTTTTTGACAGAGAGATTCAAAGACAGAGAAGGGGGGAGTCTCTCCATAGTTGCACATGATTGGTTTTTCCACATAGTTTCCTTCCACAGGTGGGTGCAGGGCTGCACAGGACAGGAACTGGGCCAGGGTCTCACCCCGATGAGAACTGAACTGGGGGTACTCCCCAGTTCAGCACGGGTCCACACAGGCCGGGGCTGGGATTCGATCCTTAGTCCCTGGGGCTGCAAAGTGAGCACTTAACCCACTGAGCCATCCCGGCTTTCCCAATTTTTTGATTTATGTAATAAATGTTTATTATTAAAAATGTCATACTACATCATTATATAAACTAAATATGAAAGTCCTTCCCTCTGACCTGGCTATCACTTTATAGAAGTGGTCACTGTTAAAATTTTGGTATATAACATTCATGGTCTACTACACTTAGGAACACAGTATCGAGATGAAATAAGCTTTTCATCATGGTAGGAATTCACTTAATCCCCATTGGAATCAGCCCATTCTACTCAATCATGGATTATCAGTGAAAGACATACTTATTAAACTTGGACACTGTAGGAGGAGAGAAATAACATGAATGCCTACTATGTGCCAGCCACTGTAAGCCATTTATATTTAATTCTTAAAGCCATACTTCAGACACAGTATGAATATATTCTACAGTGAAGGAAAGGGAGGCTTTGAAAAGCATGCCCACAGTCACAGTAAGTAGAAGAGCCAGGATTCAAATCTAAGTTAAAACATGATTTGCCACTCTACTACACTGGCATTTTGGCTTTTTTTTTCACTTTGCATCGTTTTTCAATTTTTTTTTTCCACTAGTAATTATGGCCTGGCACTAAAATATACTGTCAATCAATATTCTTGACAATAAAGTTTATAATTTGCTGTATGATAAGTGAGTTATATAATAAGGCAATGCCTATTAATCATTAACAGAAAAAAAAAAAGATTAAAACAAAAGACTTAAGGAAGCAATTCAGAGGCCACTCAATTGGTATACATACTGAGACAGGCAAATACAGTTGAGGGAAGCTTTAGAAGCACACCATGGCAAATAGGAGATTTCAAAGATTTAGAATTTTCAAAAGTCTCTTCCAAATCCCACTGTTCATCATTAGTTTTAATACAACATTTTTCTGTTCCAACCTTTCCAGTTCATAAATCAGTCTCTCATCATACTAAATCCCTAGAAAAGTGGTATCTCACTTTGTAGGTTCCATTTCCAAAACAAGATGTTGAAACTGCTCTCTTTCTATGTAGTAATCCTGCCTGCTTATTCAGGTAAGGATTCTCCAGGCTTTGCTCACAGAAACCACCATTTATCCCCAGGGTTTTTGGAATGTCACCTCGTTTCCATCAGTTGATCTTCCAGTCTCTTTCTTTCATTAAAAATGTATTCTGGGGGAAGCAGGAATGGCTGAGGGGGAGACCCCCCCCCCCCAGTTCCTGCCCTGTGCAGCCCCGCCCACCTGTGGAATGAAACTATGTGGATAAAACCAATGATGTGCAACTATGGAGACTGTTCTGGGCCCTCCCCCTTCTCTCTGTCTCTGACTGTATCTCTCTCTCTCTCTCTCTCTCTCTCTCTCTCTGTCAAAAACAATAAATAAATCTTTTAAAAAATGTATTCTGTATTCAATATTTGCTACGATATTAGCAATGATGAAGGTGGACTTCCTTTCTCAGATGTTTGAGGAATGGATGTGGTGGGAAATTATCTTGTCTACTTTACTCACTCCTACAAGCTCTTGAACGAGGGCACCTAAACTTCAAAAAGACCCCTGATCTTTTTTTAAAGCTTTTATACATCTACCAAGTTCTAAACTCTTAAAATTTTTGTGCATGTGTGCATCAGAATCACCAGGGGGAGCTTTAAACATCAATTTTTGGACCTTGCTCCAGACCTGATGAAAAATCTCAATAGGGTTTCACTGATTCTAATCTCTGAGACTAATTTAGTTTGTTAAATTTTAATAAAAATTTAAAATTTAGTTCATTTGCATTAGTTAATTTTAAATGTTCAATAGTCATATATGGCTAGTGGCTATTATATTGTATAGCACAAATGCAGAATATTTCGATCACAAAAGTTCTATTGGAGAGTACTGACCTAGAATATATAGATGGCAGTTGAAGCTATGAGGGTGGAAGTGAACTCCTAGAGAGTGTAAAATTAGAAGAGAAAGGGAGCCAGGGACAGAATTGTTAGAAGTCTCCTGTTTAGAGGTAGATAATGATTCGACAAAGGAGATTAAGAAGGACTGGCCGAAGAAATAGGAGAGAATAAGAGAGTGGCATCCTAGAGACCAAGAGAAGAATGTTTTAAGAAACAGGATGGTGGTGATCAGTGTGCAGTTTTAAAGATTTATTTTTATTGTTTTTGACAGAGAGACAGATACAGAGACAGAGAAGGGGGAGGGCCCAGAGCAGTCTCCATAGTTACACATCATTGGTTTTTCCACATAGTTTCGTTCCACAGGTGGGTGCGGGGTTGCACCAGGCAGGAACTGGGCCGGGGTCTCACCCCGGTGAGAACTGAACTGGGGGCACTCCCCAGTTCAGCATATGGGTCCACATGGGGCAGGGCTGGGATTCGATCCGCAGTTCCCATGGCTGCAAAGTGAGTGCTTAACCCACTGAGCCACCCTAGCTTCCCCAGTGTGCAGTTTTAAACATTAAGGTTCATGGTTGATAATGCAGAGGAGTGTTATTTGGGGAAGGATGGTTTCCCAGCCAGGTCCCCACAGTGGGGCATTAGCCTTCATGAATTCTCCATTAACCAAAGTCAGCTTCCCAGGAATTTAACCTTGCCCTTATGTGACTGTCATTATCCTTTAGGAACAGTTTCTCTTTACCCAAGATCACGTATACTGATTTGATGTATATATGTTGTGACTACCAGATTTTAACTCAAGCTCACAAATAGAGTGGTACCTCAGTAGTTGTTGTTAATTGGTTCTGGGAAGTCTGACAAATACCAAAAATGACAAGTACCAAACAAATTTTTCACATAAGGAATAATGTAAATAAATTTAATGTATTCCCAAACCAAAAATATACAAAATGACCACAGAAGCTAAGATAATACCATAAACAGATGTGCACAGGGGAAGAGGTACTGCATGACTAACCCATGACCCCTTGTTTCTGCTTGAAAGGATAGTGAATCCCGAGACAATTGACATCCACAAGTTCTAGCTTGCACATCGTGTACCAAATAAATGACAATACTGAGCCAAATTTTTGTGTTAAAATGCATCGAGTACCAAATTTGACAAGTTTCAAAGCAGTGAAGTACCAAGGTATGACTGTACATTGATATAGGATATATATCAGAATGTTAGTTTATTAATAAAATTACAAATGTTAGATGCTCCAGTTAGCCTACCTAGCACATTCTCCTTTTCCCTGTAGTTCTGCATAAAAGAAGGCAAATTTTTAGTAGGTACTTTGTGAGTACCTACTAAATGAAAACTAATATTTAGCTGATCTTACAAAGTTTCTCAGCTGGCCCAACTTAAGTCACTTTCAAGGGATATTCTTGTCAAAGAATTGGCCTCTTAAACCCTGGTATTTTAAATACTTCCTCACTAGACAAACCGCTTTCTTTCTCCAAAAGGAATGCAGTGTAACTCTTGTTCTTTAAGTTGCAATCCAAGTACAAGTCTTCCTGTCTGAGATTCTATCAGGACACCTTGGTTGAGTTTTGATGGTTTCTAAGTTCCCACAGAATTACATTTTTATCTGTTTCTTTCACTAGCTCAACTCTTAGAGGGCAATCTTATTTTCAGGTTTCTGAGAGAGACTTCATTGGAACCACCAAGTATTGTCAGTAAAGCTACTGGTATTCAGATGGCAAGTTAGTAGTGAGTATAAAAGTCATTGTAGTTTGGTGCCACCAGTTTCAGTAAAGTTGTGGGAGTGGACCCTCTGGAGTAGGAAATGAACAGAAGTTTAATTCCTTCGTCGGATATTTATTGAATATCTAGGAAATACTGGTCTCTGGGAGTGAAATATAAGCTAATGCCAACCAGGTCCCCTACCCTGATGTGACTTATCTGAACAGAAAGGAGAATATTAATAAAGTAATCATAACAATTACTGTGTAATCATACAGTGTGTGTTGTTGAGGAACTATAGAGATGTTACAGCATTTAAGAGGTGGATTTGACCTAATGTAGGGACTCAGGACCAGCTTTCCTGAGGCAACGACGCAAGTTTGGGGATGTGAAACATGAATAGGCTTAAGCAAGCGAAGCTGAGGGGGAGAGACTAGTGGAGGGAAGCGGTGCAGAACTTTGGAGATCCCAGAAAGAAAGCTGGCTGGCTGCAGAGCGGAGGACAAGGAGTACACGAAGACTAGGCGAATATGGGGAAAAGGAAATGGTAAAAGCTCCTGAGACAGTAGGGAACAGAGTGGGCCGGAAAGGGCGGGGAGATGCAACTCCACCTCTAAACTACAAGTCCCAGAAAGCACTGGGCGGACGGATGTGAGGTAAGGCGCGAGCCGCGACCTTTGAAGGAAGAAAGGAAGTGCTTTGGCGTCGCAGAGTCCGAAAGCGGGTTAAGGTAGGCAAGAGTCGCGGTGCAAGACCGGCGGGCCGGAGTTACCCAGTGCTGGGGGGCTCCTTCTCGTCGTAAGGCCGCGGCCATTTTCGCGTGCGGAGGCGGCTGGGGCGGGGGCTCAGAGAGCGAGCTTGGGAAGCTCGGGCGGCCTCGGCCACCCTGTAATCGCATCCCTTACCCGTGTCTCGTATGCACAGGGAGCAGTATGTCTGCGGAAGTCCCCGAGGCGGCCTCAGTGGAGGAGCAGAAGGTGAGTGTACGCGGGAAGCGGGCTTGGCGAGCCCGGGAGGCCCCGAGCCGCCCCTACCGGGGACCGGGCCTGGAGGACGGCCTGCTTCCGCCGCGTGCCGAGCGAGGGGCGCGCCTGGAGTCAGCCCCGCGGCTCCTGGTGCAGGGTGGGTCGTGCCAGTGCGCTTTGGCTGTGAAAGCAGAGCTCTCCCGAATCGGCTGCCAGCGGTAACTGGTAATTAGCGCCAACGTGGTGAGAGTTTGAGCATTTTCCACGTCTTACCTGAAGTGTGTCTATTCTTAGGCCTCGATGTATCGCGTTTTTCCTTAATCATTTAAATAATGTAAGAGCCCAGGACTCATTCCTTAGGTGTGTAACCTGTGTTTTTCCATGGCTTCACTTTGCTTAGGAAATTTTATTTTGCCCATGAAGAACTAACTCTCCTATTGTATTGTCTGAGTGCTATTAACTCCAAATGAGGTATCTTGTGTTTTGGGCGGGCCTGGGTTGGAATTTCAGTTTCAGCCCCTTGTTGGCCGTGTAATCTTAGTCACGCACAGAACTCTTTAGGCTTCAGTCTCCTAAGCTGTAAAATAAGAATAATAGTATTTACTTGCTTCGAACAGTGGTTGTGAGGCTTAAGTGATGTGGGCAATTTACAGTATTTAGCGCAGTGTGTGCTCCAAAATGCAAGCATGTGAGATTTGCATATGGTAATTGACTATAAATTGGATGGTTGACACTTAAAAATTTTTACCAACTTAGTTGATCAGGTTTTTCGTGGCAACAGGAATACTTTGTAACTCACTTTTAATATCTTTGTGATATAGGGAAATAGGTCATGAGTCAGTATGATTCAATTTACGAATTTAAAGCCATTATGTTTTATCTATACTACTAGCCTCTTCCACCATAATTATATCTGCTATCCTGCCCTTCTGGGTACTTGTGACTGCCCCACAGTGGTTCATGATACCTAGTTTTCTACATTTTTGTTTATTTATGGAGATTTACCAACACTTTTAAAAAGCAGACTGGCTTATCATAAATAGGATTTGGTCTAATGCTTGTACTTTGTAAGGATTTCTGCTTAATGTTGTGCCCATGCTCCTCATCAGATTGGAAATTTGATTAGTGTTATAAACATGTTCTATATGTTCTTAACCATGTTAACTTTTCTGAGTTAGATAGTTCTGTTGTGCAGTTATTTGTAAAGTAATGGAGGAAAACAAGACAGCAGTAGCATTAATAATAAGCCAAGTTACCACGTTATTTGGGAATATTCCAATGAAAATTATATTGGATATTTTTCATACTTTGGAACATAATGGACTTTGGGAGAAAAATATATAGTTTATGAATTGAAATCTTTACAGTATTATTAAATATTTATTGTAAAATATTTATCGTGATATTCATTATTGCTTGGAATTTAGGAACCCATAAAGAAAAACCCCATGTATATTGTCCTAAACATGGAAATCAACCTCAGTTTTTGACTTCTGATAAATACCTATGTAGTTTTTTTTTATTTTAAAGATTTATTTTTATTGTTTTTGACAGAGAGAGATACAGAGAGAAAGGGCAGGGCCCAGAACAGTCTCCATAGTTGCACATCATTGGTTTTTCCACATAGTTTCATTCCACAGGTGGGTGCAGGGCTGCACAGGGCAGGGAATGGGCCGGGGTCTCACCCCGGTGAGAACTGAACTGGGGACACTCCCCAGTTCAGCATATGGATCCACACAGGCCAGGCCGGGATTCGATCCTTGGTCCTCGGGGCTACAAAGTGAGCGCTTAACCCACTGAACCATCCCGGCTTCCCTCTATGTAGTTTTTTTAATGAGATTTGTTAGTCTGTTGCCAAGTATAGTGTTGATTTCTACAGTATAAATGCTTTAACTTGGAACAGCCTAATAATTATGTCTCAGCAATGTTAAGGATATCCTGAAAGTGGACATACTCTTCATGAGTATCCATGTTAAAAGTTTATTTCAGGTCCTTTAGTTTTAGATACTGCTGTCATTAATACCAAAGAGTTAGTAATATAATGTTCTTTCTTGAATTAAGGATTGGCTGTTACACACCCGCAGGTGTCTTCAAACTACGGCCCGCGGGCCACATGTGGCCCGCCAGAAACATTTATCCGGCCCGCCAGGTGTTTTTGCTGCTGCTGCCTGTCCTGCTTAGCAGCCGACTTGTCCCAGGCCTGCCTTGCACATGTGTGGACATGCTGAGGGACAGTGAACTGGCCCCCTGTTTAAAAAGTTTGAGGACGCCTGCAAGGGGTACCATTCCTAAACAGGAAAATGTGCAGAGTCACTTCCGTGTTCCTGTGGGTCAAATCACCTGTTTCTTCTATTTGGAAGAATGGTTAGATGACCTAAAAATTAGACTATTGTCTGTGTACTCAGTTGACCCTTTCACTAAAGCCAAAGTATTCTGCTAAAATAACCTTTATAGTGTCATGGTATGCTAGCCTCTTGCCTCTGAAAAATTAAGGTAAAGAGATGAGCTCTTACAGAGTAAGAGGTAGATCACTATTTTTCTGCCTTAGTAATGCGTGTACTCATGTTAAGAGAAAAAAACTATAGACCACTATTTGTATTGTTATATTAATATGTGCGAACATAAAAATAAAGTATAAACTCCTATTTGTACACACTCTAAATCAAATACAAACAAAATCAGTCTTAAGTTATTAATTTAGAGTGACATATTTTGGTGAAAATTTCCAGTGTATTGAGAGTATGGTAACAATTGTTAAAGTGCAGGAGCTTTCTGAATATGGCAAGTTAACACTCCCCAAGACCATATCATATGATGACTCAGTTCTCTTTACAAGTAAGCTGTGAAGTCACAAAGCACTACTTAAATATGAGATGGCAATTCAGATGCCCAAGAATGTGCTGATATTTTTCTTTCAGACTACCACTGAATTCAAAACAAAACATTAAAAATATTTTAGAGGCCTCATAGGTTTATCATCTGTGAATTCCACTGAGTTAAGATAGGCATGTACTTTGGAATGGGAGTGAGAAAAGGCTTGCAGAGGTTTAAAATAACAATTCTATTTCCATTGTGAACATTTTAAGTTCAGGGACCCTTCTTTATCTTCCATAGCACCTAGCTTAGTACCTGGCATTGTTCAGCAAATGTTGGTTGAATGAATTTTTCTCAGACCTTTTCAATTGAAACTTGCCAGAGTACTATTCCTATACAAAGGCAATACTAATGCTGGTAATTTCTACGGCTAAAAGAAAAAGAAAGAAAAGGGTAAAACATGGTAATAGAAAAACCTTAGCTTAGTCCTACAACCACTTAAGTCTGAATGAAAGTAGAGGAATGAAAAGTGGAAGGGGGATTAAGCAATACAAACTTCCAATTATAAAGTAAATCATGGAAATGTAATATATAGCATAGAGAGTAGTCAGTAATACTGTAATTATATACATTGAAAGATGATTACTAGACTTATGATCACTTTGTGAGTTATATAAATATTGAATCAGTATATTGTACACCTGAAACCAAAAAAATACTGTATGTTAACTATAATTAAAATTAAATTTGGGGGAAGCTGGGATGGCTTAGCAGGTTAAGTGCTAGCTTTGCAGCCCCAGGGACCGAGGATTGAATCCTGGCCCTGGCCTGTGAGGACCCATATGCTGAACTGAGGTGTGCTTCCCCATGCAGGAGGCCTCTGGGCCCAGTTCCCGCCCACCATTCAGTTCTCACTGGGGCGATCTTTGCATGTGGGAGGCCTCTGGGCCCGTTTCTGCTCTGCATGGCCCCCTGCCCACCTGTATGAAATGAAACCATGTCAAAAACTGATGATGTACAACTATGGAGACTACTCTAGGCCTTGCCCCTTATCTCTGTTTCTGTCTGTCAAAAATGATAAAATAAATCTTCAAAAGAATAAATAAATTTTGAAAAGTAGAAGGATGTACTTATATGTATGTTGAGGTTTTTAAATTTACAAGATCTCAATAGCAGGTTTTCTAAAGATTTTATTAATACGATTCATCAAATTAAGTTAGTAAGATATCTTGGAAGAGGCTAACTCAAGTAGAGCTCTCAAAGTATTTCTGTCAGTTTAAAAGATATACGGTATATGGTGCTTTTCTTAAGTGATGGAGGAGGAGGAGAACAATTATTTAAATTATTTTCATATGTCATCAGTAAAGAGTGGATATAAATTCTTTCCTATTTTCCCAGTTTTTAAAAAAGTGCAGTTAACACGTTAAGCACCCAGGCTATTTTGTCTTACTTACCAAGCTTGGCCCGTTATATCAGATTCCACCGAAATGCTGGTGACCAGAGATCTGTTTAGGTTGCGGTAAGTCTGAATGTTTATATATAGAATATATTTACTGTGTGAATATTTATTAGTTACCACAATTTGTACAGTGTATTATTTTAGAAGTGCTTTATATTCACTCAGTTGTCTGTGATTCTTGTTCCAGTGCAGCAAAAGATTTTTCTTTACCCACGAATGTAAAAATGTCCTCTAAATGGGGAGAAATTATAGCAAAGGAAAACAAAAAAGGAATAACCATTTTAAAATGGAAAGACAAATGGGACATCTTACTTATTTAAAATTTATTTAATAGAATGTTATTTTCTAAATTTTATATCGTCAGCTAACATACAATACCGAGGCCTGCACAAAAAGTATACTGTCGGTCACCGGTGACTTACGTGGTCCGAACGGAAAGTTCAGTGTCAGTCACCGGTGACTGACATGGCGTTTAATGTGTTAATATTGGCATTTTCTGGGGCTTTTAGTTCAGAACACAATGTGTGAGATGGGTTTATATACAACCATTGATTCTTAGTGATATAGAGGTAAACCTTAGAAAAGTTCTTACATAAATGTTTCTCCTTGCTATCTTAGCAGTTTGTGTAAAGCAGTTAGGCTTGCCTCTGTTGTTTGTGCAAGACTTTAATACCAACTTCTATTCCTGAACCTGGAAGTGTCCAGATATTTCAAAGATTATCAGGTATTTAGAAAGGTCCTTTGGTTTATTCAAACAGTTGGAGTACATTGTATTTGTTCATTCAGTAGACATATTGAACACCATTTAAATGCCAGGTACTGGGCAAGAAGCAAGGACTTAAGATGACTACAGTATTTTTCCATAGAAGTTGACAGTATTGGTACATTCCTGTCAATATCCTGAAGGATTTGTTGGCTTTCATTAATCTTTTCTATTTATTCATCAACCTATTCTTATAGTAGTCAGATTTCTATTGTTGGTGCTGGTAACTTCTCTGCTGAATGCTGAAAAGTGGTATCAGTCATTCATATTTGATACAGTCCATGACAGACTACAAAATAATTCTTAATTATGTGAATGTACTTTATGTATGTATTTATACCTTATACCTCACTTACATATGGAAAGGATAGCTAATGCATTTCAATAAAATAGTTTGCAAAAATGCAAGTTGCCTAACAATAAATGTTAGGACCTGTGCTAGGTATAGAGTACACAGTGAAGATTATTTGGGGGCATAGGTACTTATCAAGAGGATAACTATGATTTAAAATACAGTTTTCTAATTTTTTTTTTGTATATTATAAGCATACATCTCTGTTACAGTATCCAAGGTTTTTGCTTCCCAGTTTCTAGTCTGTAGTCAAAATTAGAATTTTAATGATGCTTCCCCCCCTTTTGTTGTGTTCGGGCCCCCCCCCCCCAAAGTGTCAGCTAAATGAATCCACTGCCGCATATATTTCTAGTAAAATTGCTGTATAACACAAAGACTTCTTGGAGAATAAATTTTCAAAACCAGTTTTGAATTTTAGAAAACACTTCTTGGTTAAGCTTGTCATTTCCCCCCTTTGTTAAGCCTTTCTATTGTATCTTTGTGTTCTGTTTCATTAATTTCTGCTTTTTGTTTTCTCCTAATCTCTTTGGGTTCCGTTCTTTGTCTTAATTTCTTAAGTTAGATACATAGCTCATTGAGTCTTAGGGGGTTTTTTCTCCTCAAATATAAACCCTTAGGGGATTTTTTTCCCTCAAATATAAACCCTTAGGGGACACTTACTATATACTACAAGTTTGGTATGTGTAAACTTTTTATTATCAGTGAGTTCCAAGTATATTTTTAATCACATGATACCTTTTTAAACCATGAATTTATATGGTTGGTGCAAAAGTAATTGCGGTTTGGGACCATGAACTTTAAATCATTATAACTAGGCTCAAACACATCTTTATTAATCAAAATAGGGACCATTGCAATCAACACATTTTTTCCAACAAGCATAAAAATCCATGCTTTGGGGTTCAACAGACTTGGAAAGCATTTTCTGCATCCTGCTGGTTGTGGAACGTTTTTCCTGCAAAAAATTGTCGAGATACTCGAAGTGGTAGTTAGTTGGTGAGAGGTCAGGTGAATATGGCCAATGAGGCAAAACTTTGTAGCCCAATTCTACTTTTAAAGCATTGGTTGTGTGACATGCAGTTGGGCAATCCTGTGGAGAAGACTTGGGCCCATTTTGTTGACCAGTGCCAAGCTGCAGGCGTTTCAGTTTTGGGCTCATCTCGTCAATTTGCTGAGCATACTTTTCAGATGGAATGGTTTTGCCAAAATTCAAAAAGCTGTAGTGGATCAGACCAGCAACCGACCGCTGAACAGTGACCATGACCTTTTTTTGGTGTAAGTTTGACTTTGGAAAGCGCTTTGGAACTTCTCAGTCCAACCACTGACCTGTTGACACCAGTTGTTGCATAAAATCCACTTTTCATCGCATGTCACAATCTGATCAAGAAATGGTTCGTTGTTATGTTCAGTTAGAATAAGAGAAGACGACATGAAATTGATGAGTGTAAAATTTTTTGATCAGCTCACAAGGCATCTACTTATTGAGCTTTTTTACCTTTCCAGTTTGCTTTAAATCCTGAATGACTGTAGAATGATCTATGTTGAGTTCTTGGGCAACATAGTGTCGTAAGATCAACTTCGATTGCTTTCAACTGGTCGTTGTCAACATCATGGCTGGCCACTAGGCTCCTCATCTTCAAGGTTCTCAACTCCTTTGCAAAACTTCTTGAACCGGGCTGGGGCCTCCTGCATGGAAAGCACACTCCCCAGTTCAGCACATGGGTCCGCATGGGCCAGGGCTGGGACTGGATCCTTGGTCCCTGGGGCTGCTAAGCGAGAGCTAAACTGAGCCATCCCAAGAGCTAAACTGAGCCATCCTGGCTTCCCCAAGTTTTGTTTTGTTTTGTTTTTTTAACTGACTTTTAATCTAACGAATTAATCGTAGATGGTGGTCTGGATGAAAATGGCTAAGACTTGCTTTGTGACCTAGTATTTAGTCAGTTTTCCCATTTTTGCTTGAGAAGAACATGCATTTCCTAATTGTTGGGTGGAGAATTAAAATCAAGTACCGTATTTTCCGGCGTATAAGACGACCGGGCGTATAAGACGACCCCCTAATTTTACAGTTAAAACATAGGTTTAGGCCTATATTTGTGGGGGGTAGTCTTATACAGCGAATATAGGCCTAAACCTATGTTTTAACTGTAAAATTAGGGGGTCGCCTTACACGCCCGGTCGTCTTATACACCGGAAAATACGGTATCTACTTTTTCTATTTTTTACCTACTTTTTCTATTTTTTACCTATCAGTAATTGGGGAAGGTGTGTTGAAGTCTATGCTGATAGTTGCTCCCTATTGCTCTGTCAATTTTTGTATTACATATTTTGAGACTTTTTTTTTTTTTTAATGGTTCAATTTCTCTTTTTTTTTTAATGTTCGATTTATTTATTTATTTATTTTGACAGAGGAGAGACAGAGACAGAGACAGAGAGAGAACTGAACTAGGGGAGCTCCCAGTTCAGCATATGGTTCCGCACAGGCCGGAGCCGGGATTCGATCCTCCGTCCCTTGCGCTGCAAAGTGAGCGCTTAACCCACTGAGCCATCCTGGCTTCCCCAAATATTTATTTATTTATTTTTATTGTTTTTTTGACAGAGAGAGAGAGAGAGAGATACAGAGACAGAGACCCAGAGAGAACTGAACTGGGGGAGCTCCCAGTTCAGCATATGGTTCCGCACGGGCCGGGGCCGGGATTCGATCCCTGGTCCCCGGCGCTGCAAAGTGAGCGCTTAACCCACTGAGCCATCCCGGCTTCCCCTTGAGACTTTTATAGAAGTATAAATACTTAGATCTTCCATATCCCTAATAATGCTTTTTGTCTCAAAATCTGTGTTATCTGATATTAATATAGGTGTAATAGCTCTGTTTTGGTTAGCACTTTCCTGGTATATTGTTTTGTTTTCCCTTATGTTTCAACTGTGTCCTTATATGTTTAGAGTTTTCTTTTGTACTCAGCAAGTGGCTAGATTTTATTTTAAATCCTGCTGCTAGACTTAAATGAAAAGTTTATCAGTCCATTTATGTTGATTGTATTGATATAGTAGGTTTTATTTCTCCCATCACATTTTGTTTCTCTTTGGTCTTTTTTGTTTTGTTTTGTTTTGTTTTCTTGCCCTTTTCTCTTTTCTTTCCCCTCCCCTTCCCTCCCTTTCTCTTACCTTCCCACTGGATTTTCTTTTCTGTCATTTTACTCTCACTATTAGTTTAGAAGTTATAAATACTTTGTTTCAGTCACTTATGGTTCCTCTTGAAATTTTATCATACATTCTTAAACAAATGTAAAATTAATATAGAGCCTTTTCTAAACAATGTAGGGCTATAGAGTACTTAAATTCTAAAAGTACTGTATTATATAGTATTTTTGTCCTGTTTTTAAAACATACATATTAAGACAATATTAGAAGTGAATGTGTCAATCATAGCTCAGTAAAGCTGGGGACAAATTAGAAAGTTGGTTTATTTTGTTCATATACATGCATGTATAAAAATTTCTTTGTTTGCTGTTTTCTTCTATAGCTTCAACCTTTTTTGGGTTTTATTTTTATTCTAGCAGAAATAATTGCTTAGGAATTCCTTTGAAGGATGTCCAGAAACACACCAAATCCTTTGTCCCCTTTAGCATTTTTTAAACATGACTGTAGGGTTCAATTGCTTATTTTACCTGAGTTTATCATTGTCCTCTCTGAAGAATAGAAACAGCTGTGATTTAGGGAACTAGATTACAAGTTATAAGAAAAGAAAGAAGAGCAAAGGCTGAAGATAATGTTTCCAGAGGCGAGGGATTGCAGAAAGCTGTTGATTCCACAAGAGGGAGCACTATTCTTGAGCCCAGTGTCGTCCACCTTCATGTAGTTGCTACAATAGCCACAGATTATCTGCTTACTCCATGCCCTACATAGGAGCTCACATTGTTGGTGGCATCACCAGGAACAGAATGGATTTTTTTCTCCCATGTCTTTTCACGTGGTTCAGGTACCATTGTCAGAACCTAGTAAGACTTCAGTCTGGGAAATGTAGTTTCAGGCTTCTAACTGTAGTGATTTCAGAGGATTGTTTAGAGAAGGATAACTGGACTGAATGCCAGTGGACACAGTCTGCCACTTGACATGTTATTTATACTTGACAAGCAAATCTGTAGCTGTGTTGGAACATTGGTGAATATCCAAGCATTTGAACTTGCTTATTAGAAAGGTCCTAGAACTATTTACATCTGCAGAAGGTTAAGAATGTTTCCATATGATCCATGAAAAGTATTGTGGACATCTTGATGGTATTTGCTGTGTTTTTTAAAATGTAGCTTTGTTCACATTTTCCCCTTTTGGTGTTTAGTGAGCTGAAATTCTCACTCCAGCCATGAAGTTGCCTCCGGCAGGGACTTGCCACTCACTGTACTATGTATTTGGCAAGAAAGTTCAAGCCTTGGTTTGTTTTTCACATTATAAATCCATTCTAAACCTAAATGATATTTTCAGCTGTAGTTGACTGTTTTGGCTAAAACATTTTTTTGTAGTAAACAAAATTTAATTGAACATGCTTACTGTTACATATAAATATATCCATAAATGTATTCCTTACTAAGAAAATAAAGGAATCCCAGATAAGAAAATTGTGTACAACTTTTCCCCCCTCATTATTTAAAATGGGGGAAACTTAAGAGACACTTCAAACTAGGGAATATGCCTATACCAGAAATTTTAAGGAATCTTTCTTAGATACAGAGAATTGATCATTCAAATCAAATGAAGAAGTGGAAAATCCTCATTTCCTAGGCACAAGAAAGTTGAATGGTTTTAGTGGAAATGTGGCACACACTTAACACCCTTTAATTTGAAACCACTATACAAGGGAACTCAAGAGTAGGTCCCTCCTCCCAATTCTGCTTCTGAATTGCAGTACTGGGAATACCCTGGGAGTCATAGTAGATGACTGAGTGAAGGCTGAGCCACAGAAAAGAAAACTAGTGACTCAGGCTACCACCTCCTACATCAAGCTTGTCCAACCCGTGACCTTGGGCCACAGGCAGCCCAGGACAGCTTTGAACATGGCCCAACACAAATTTGTAAATTTTCTTAAAATATTATGAATTTTTTTTTGTGCATCCTCTCTCTCACATTATATATATATTGTTGTAGTAGTAGTTGTTGCTTATCAGCTGTCATTAGAATTAGTGTACTGTATGTGTGGCCCAAGACAGTTCTTTTTCTTCCAGTGTGGCCCAGGGAAGCCAGAAGATTGGATACACCTGTCCTACGTGGAACTGGCAACCTTAAATTTATATTATTTCTCCAGTTTCTGTGATCAGTACAGTGTAGTCTACATAGGAGTTAAGTTCTAAAGTTAGCAAGGCCAAATCACATGCAACTAAAATTCCCCTTGAGAAATCCCAGTGAAGTCATGATCATGTTGGAAACTACCTCATCAAGTCTCAGTAGGTCAAGTAGTCACTTTGCTGTCTAGTGTTTAAACAAAAGTCTGGGTTAATTCTTCAGTTGATTGCCAGCTGAGGTAGTAAGCTTGTATTGTAAGGGCTGAGGTTTTCAATACCAAAATGATAAACAGTACATTGATATGCTTACACTGAAAAATGCCTTGGGGATTTAGACTGTCATGGGAACAGCAAGTTTGCATCACACACCACACACTTGAGCTCTCCTGGGATGTACTCTTCCTGAATGGAATGACTGGCAGAATCACTGATACTCTTTAGAGTCTTTATCTCTGACTGAGCATACATAGTTGAATTTTGTGTGCATCCACTGAGTGAATGATGTAACCACTATGAAGAGACAGAATATCAAAATAGGTGCATGAAACTGCAGGATAAAAAGAGGAAAGTAAAACACTTGAAGCAGAAGGCACCATACACATAAAAGAAGCCCCCAAGAGCAAGTGTATTTGACAGCAACTTTATTCTCAAAATCCTCTAATACTAAAAATGAGATGTAACAGCACATGAGGAAGCTGTTCAAGATGAAGGAGGTACTGACAAAAATAGGTGAAAAAACTGATTATAAACATGCATAAATATAATATTGAGGAAAATACATGCAAAACTTATATGAAGTTGTTTCTTCAGTGCCTGGATGATTTACTTGCTTATAAGAATAGTAGGCTTGGTGTGTATGTATTTAACATTTCCGCATTTTGACTATTCATAAATAACCTGGTAGAATTGAAATGTGCAGAGTTGTGTCATTTTCTGAGCTGATATATGGAAATGAGTCCATTAGCTAGAAAGTGCACCTTGCCATTTTCCAGCCTCCCCTATCAGGGCAGCTCTGTTTTTCTTGATTTATTTTTTCTTCTGCAGTACTTGCCATAAACTAATAAACAGAGCTTTCCTAAAAAATTTGGCACTTTGGAATAAAGTAGACTGTGTCAAGGCCGATGTGTTAAAACTGAATAAATAGCCTTAAAATATTAGTCCTTGGTTAGAAAACATGTTTTTGAGATATTAAAGATGGAACTTTAGCATGAACGGGGTCCTTAAAGGTCTTCTGTATTGTATTGAGCTATTCAGGGACAATTTCTCTGGTGAGAAAGCTGATGTTAATTTCTATTAAAGAATCTCAAGCTTTTAGTTATGCATGATTTTGGATAACCAGATCAAAAGGATTTTGTATTTTAACAGTGTTAAGGTGGTTCTCTAAATATAGGCAAAGAGCTGATGAATTCCATAGAAGGTAACTAACTATAAATATATTATACATGACTAGAAAGTAATGGCAAGCAAGACTTCAGAGCTGAGCTATCTTGATATTTTTATCCAATGTGTGGGGTGTTACACATGCATCACAGCTATAATAGAGCTATCACATGGATCATTTGAAAAAACAAGATATAGAGATGTTTTAAAAGCTCCTGTGCTTGATTTCTTAATCAGATGCTACATTATATGGCATTTGACAACTAGTTAGAATCTAGATATTAAGGTGGATTATTTTAAATTAACTGAGTTATATAGAGAAATAATTTATTTAAAATTATTTCAGGAAATGGAAGATAAAGTAACTAGTCCAGAGAAAGCTGAAGAAGCAAAATTAAAAGCAAGATATCCTCATCTGGGACAAAAGCCTGGAGGTTCAGATTTCTTAAGGAAACGATTGCAGAAAGGGGTAAGTTCTTAAATGTAATCTTGAAAACATCTGCATAATAGCTCTGTACCTTACCATAAATATGTATGATAAGAATCTGCTGTTGATCATTTTTAACTGGAAAGTAATTCAATCATATAGAAATGATACAGATAATAATGTGATAGAATCCATGTGCCCACCACCCAGATTTAATATGTTTAAATATTTTGCCATATTAAGTTTTATCTTATAAGAAATAAGATATAGATATACTAGTTGAAACCTAACATGTATATGTATCCCTTTTTTCATTCTTTCCAAAAGCAATCATTATCCAGAAGCTAGTATTCTTCTGCCCATATATTTTTTTAAACTTTTTATGTTTTAAAGGTGATTTCCATACAGTATCCAAAGGCTTAAAATACTTTTTATTTGGACCAAATGATCACTTACAAAGCATAACTTAATATCTCTTACATAATACAGTTCATAATGCAATTTATTTTATATGTTGTAATTTTAGTAGTTTAAATTAGTGAAACATAATATTGGGGGGGGGTCTTTGTGAGGTAGAAACCATTATTATTCAATAGTGAGATCTGAATTGAGATGTTTGTCCCTTAGGTTTTTCTTTTCTGGCCCCTTCCTTTGCTTATAAAAAATTTAAGGGCTCCATCTTCAGTTTAAGCACATTTAATTTATTTACCATACATGGAGCAGGGAAGGATGAAATACTGTTTATGGAAGAGAATTATTTATTGAATCAGAGGCCAAATTATGTTTTTACTTTAAATTAGTACCTTAAGTATACTGGTAACTGCATCTTGCTTACAAAAACATGTTTTATGTGTGTGTGTGTTTATATTAGCTATAGTTATATATGGATTATTTTCTAAAGTCTAATTCCAAAAGGATATTTTTTTCCAGCTTTATTGAGATATAATTATCATGTAATATTGTGTAAGTTTAATGTATACAATGAGATGATTTGTTAACCATACATATTGTGAAATGATTATCACAACGTTAGTTAATATATCCTTTATGTCGTATAATTATCATTTTGTTGTTACGGTAAGAACATTAAAGCCCTATTCTTATTAGCAATTTTCAAGTGTACAATCCAATACTATTAACTATAGTCACCATGCTGCACATTAGATCCCTGGAACTTACTCATCTTATTTTTGAAAGTTTATACCTTTTAACTAGCATCTCCCCATTTCCCCCACCTCTTTGCCCCTGGCCATTACCATTCTGCTCGCTGTTTCTGTAAGTGTGATGTTTTTAGATTTCACATATAAGTGAAATCATATACTGTTTATCTTTCTATCAAAAGAATACTTTATTGTTTTTAGAAGTGGCAAAATAAGAATAGTATTATATGAAATAATAACAATAGCTTTGAAATAATTGGATGACAAAGAAGAATTATACTAAATATAAAAATTCAAAACATCTGTTTCTAGAGAAGTAATTCACTGGGGAAATTATTACAGAAATGATAGTTACTGTCTACAATGCACAAAGATCTTTTAATATACAAGAAAAACATTGAGGAGTCCCTAGGTAAAGGATTTTAATGGGAAATATAGAATAAATACTAAGAAAAATATCCATGCAAGAAATCAATGAAATGTAGATGAACAATTATACATACATTTAAATTAGACAAAAACTTAAATACTCATTGGTGAGGTTGAAATTGAATATTGGTAATATGCTCTTTGCTGTGTTTTAAAATCATTGCTATTGTTTTGGAAAGGAATTGGTCAATATATATAAAAATGTTCATATTCTTTGAATACTTTTTTGTGAATTAATCTACAGGTATAATTCAATATAAGGAAAAAGAAGATATTTTTTGTAGCTTTAACTAATTAGAAGCAGCACCACTATTCAAGAGTAGAGAAATAGTTAAATGTGATTAAGTCAACAAATGGTGTCTTGGAATTGATGTTATAGGTGTAAATAGTTGCAAATGAAAAGATGCCACTGAATCAAGAAACAAGTACCAGTGGTACCTCGGTTCACGAACGCTTCTGTTCACGAACAACTTGGTTCACGAACAGAAAAGTTCATCAAAATATGCTCCAGTTCACAAACTCCGCTTAGAAGCAGTTCATGAACAGGAACCGTGGCCATTTTTTTTTTTTTTTTAAAGATTTATTTATTGTTTTTGACAGAGAGAGAGAGAGATACAGTCAGAGACAGAGAGAAAGGGGAGGGCCCAGAACAGTCTCCATAGTTGCACATCATCAGTTTTTCCACATAGTTTCATTCCACAGGTGGGCGGGGATGCGCAGGGCAGGAACTGGGCCGGGGTCTCGCCCCGGTGAAAACTGAACTGGGGGCACTCCCCAGTTCAGCATATGGGTCCACATGGGCCGGGGCCGGGATTCGATCCTCGGTCCCCAGGGCTGCAAAGTGAGCGCTTAACCCACTGAGCCATCCCGGCTTCCCCAATTTTAATGCTATTTCCTGGCTGTCACATGGTTGTGACTTCCTGTAGGAAAATCGTGGAGAGAAAGAGACGTAGAAAAAAGTACACTGTGAGTACTTTCAGTGACTTTTTTTGATTTTTGTTGTGCTCTTTCTACATTACTATACTGTACTGATGTGTATTGTAATTTGTTTCATATTTTTTGTGCTTCAAAAACGGAAAAAAAAGGTCAGAACGGACTAACCGGATTTACATTGAACCCTATGGGAAACTGTGCCTCGGTTCACGACCAATTTGGTTCGCGACCAGAGTCAGTTCACGAATTAAGTTCGTGAACCGAGGTACCATTGTATATAGAATTTGAGAAGGAATCTTTTGAATGATTGCATATTATACCATAATGTTAATGAATAAGCACTTTTATATTAGTGAAATGAGGTCTTAATATTCAGCCATTTCATTTCCTTATATGATGAAAGAGTTTTGATTATTTTTTTTTTTTACTCTGAATCACAGAGTCCTGGATTTTAGTTTTTCTCTTTCATAACAGCAAGCTGTCAAATTACACTGTATCTTTTTAAGTACTGTAGTTTCTTCATTTGAGAGGATTGATTAGATATTTATATTAGGTCCTATTCTGTTTCACTGTACTTGTTAATGTTATGAGATGTTGAGAATTGACACCTATTTTAGGCTTTTAAATATGTGTACATAAGAGACTACATAAATTGTCAGCTGGGAGGGATATCAAGAAGTAGTGTTCTAGCACATGATTTTTGTTTTGTTTTGTTTTTTTCTATTTGTGGGGTTTGTGACATCCCAAGAAAACTTGGGGTCCAGTTTTAAGAAATACGGTCTTAAAAGTTAAGCATTGTCACTTTAGGTGATCACTTAGTGTCAGTGCAATTATAAATACTAATGTAAATGTGGCACCTAAATTTGTGTTGGGGGGAGGCTTTTATAAGATTGTCATCCAAATGATCCTCATAGTTTTGTGAATTTTAAATATTTTCACTTAAAAACACAAAATTTTAAAATTGTTGTAGACAGCTAATATTGTCTTAGACTGTGTCTGTTCCCGTATGAGAAACATCGATTAGTTCATTTTCCTACCTAGAGCAGTTAGTAGTTGTTAAGCATTGATTTTAGTTTTGTCTGTAGCCATATAAATTTAATTCCTTTTCCCCAAGCAGAGTAGCCTAATCTACAGTTAAGTAAGATCTCCTTATGATGAACTTTTGCTTTCGATAAACTAGGTATCATTAGAAACTGACTTCATTACATTGGAGACAGTCTGCTTAAATTTTGCACTGTGTGTTACATATCTCATTTTGTTCTGCTCACTCAGTAAAAATATTGGCAGACTTTTTTTTTTCCCTAAAGATTTATTTTTATTGTTTTTGACAGAGAGAGAGAGAAAGAGAGACAGAGACAGAGAGAAGGGGGAGGGCCCAGAACAGCCTCCACAGTTGCACATCATCGGTTTTTCCACATAGTTTCATTTCACAGGTGGGCTGGGCTGCACAGGGCAGGAACTGGGCCGGGATCTTCACCCCGGTGAGAACCAAACTGGGGGCACTCCTCAGTTCAGCATATGGGTCCGCACAGGCTGGGGCCGGGGCCGGGATTCGATCCTTGGTCCCCAGGGCTACAAAGTGAGCACTTAATCCACTGAGCCATCCCGGCTTCCCCAGGCAGACTATTTTGTTCTCCTGTAGAGGGTAGTAAACTTCAGAAGTAGCTCTCTGCTATAAAATAGTGCATAAGAAGTTCTGAGATATTTTTTCACTACACTCCCTTTAAAACATGCAGAAATGAATCTTCAGCAAGACTTAGAAGGGCCTGGTCCAGGTTTTCTTGTATTGCTCATTGTATTACATGTATAGTGACGCATGAAAAGTGATTTCTAACTTTAGATCCTTTGGCCTTAGAAGCAGATAGTTTATCAAAGAGGCAGCCAATGAGACCTTTTCCCAGGCCAATCAACAAAATTTATACTAAGCTGTGAGTGCCCATCTACTTCAGTACCACATGCGGTGTCCCTGAAGTCTCAAAGAGAATTATTTATAATTTTTCCCTCCTCACCGTTTGTCCATGACCTCATCTCATACCTGTGTTATTCCTTCTTGCCTACCCTAGACCAAGGTTATGTTCCCCTCTGAGCACACATATCACCCACCTTGTATAATTAAAACGGTGTAATAGTTGATTAACTTGACTGTTGTCCATCTCTTCCCTGGATTCACACAGTGCCTCATTTATAGCAGGCACTGAAGAAAGGTAGACTAAAATATGATAGGCAGAAGTTTAGAACCCAGGAAAATTCATCTGTTTTTACTCTGGAACAAATAACTCATGTAGACTACTATATTAAGGTTGATTTTTAGCTTTCATCACAATTTCTTTTTTAGTGTTGTTGATAACCTTATTCATCACTTAAACTAAAAAGAGCAATAATTGTACTTATTCAGCATCTTAAGTGAAAAATGGAGGGATAGTAGAAGGTTGTATATTTTAAGTGATAAGTAATTTCTAGTGAATTTATTTCTTTTGTTACCCTAGCATTTATAATTTAACCTTAATTTTGATTTTAGTGATAACTGCTGTAGTTCAAATAAATGGTTTAAATCCTTGCAGAAATGCTTGTCCTAGATGACAGTTCTGGCAACTGTAAATAATAGTTTTAATAACTGTAAGGTTGATTGAAAGTGGGTGGCACATCATAAATGCAAGTTGGCAGATTATGTATTTTTTAAATTATTTCTTCAAGAATGTCATTCTGCTTTTTCTGTTAGTAAATAGAAATTTTGCATTTCACTGTTTAAATCCAGAACTATTCATTCTCAGGCAGATTGAAGAGGAAGCTGGTGTGAGTCAGTCTTAAGGGTTCTACACTGAAACCACAATGATACAATTAAGCCTGAAGGGGTTCTTGCCTGACTTCTCAGTTGTTGACTTCTGATTAAAATTTTTGTTTAATTTTTTTTTAGACTAACTTATTTTCTACTGACAATATAGGTCACATTTACATCTGAAACCACTGTAATTGCATGTGAAAGTTGTTAAATTCTCTTCTGAATTTTTTTTTTTTTTTTTTTTTCTTGTAGCAAAAATATTTTGATTCTGGGGATTACAACATGGCTAAAGCAAAAATGAAGAACAAGCAACTTCCTGCTGCAGTCCCGGATAAGACAGAGGTCACTGGTGACCACATTCCCACTCCACAGGACCTTCCTCAGCGGAAACCATCCCTTGTTGCTAGCAAGCTGGCTGGCTGATTAAAAGAGCTGAACCGCATGAATCTTTTAATTCCCATTATTTTTCCTTAAAATGTTACTTCCCCGCTTTTTATTTCTGTTCATTCACTAAGTCATTGGAGAGTGACAGCTTTGCAGGTAGCAGTAGTATGTGCTGCTATTGTAAGGGAAGATACATGTGTAGAGTTTTGATTAGTTTAACAGTGCACTGATGAAAACATGTTAGAGCAACATAAAGTAATTTACTTGAAAATAATTGTACATATTACCTAACTCTATTGTAGGACTGGTCCTAACAACTACCAAGAAGTTTTACAGTTTTAATGATTTGGCTCTTCAGTTCACCTTAATTATAGCTTTGTATGTTACTCTGTTAATGTTGATTTTTTTTGTATTTTCCTTTCGGATTTTATAAAACAGAAGTTTAAGACCACAAGTTGGAAGAAAGGTCACATATTTCAAACACAAACAGATGGGGCTCCAAAAGACTTGTATTTCTGTGCTTGAACTTGAATGGCCTTAAACCTGTTTCAGCTTTAACAATAGACGTTTTACTTGGGCAATATTTGCCCATTCTGTTGTAACTTACGTGACCCTATTGCTTAATAGCTGCCCTTGAAGCTACATTCTTACTCAGTTCTGTAGTTAGAATACTTTTTGTTGTTAAAGATGTGAATGAAGTATGCATGTGCATAACTGTTGAATTCACGCTTGTGCCATTTTTGTAAATACGGTAGTTTTACACAACCTCTCACAAATGTCTGTATTAATTTTACATATTAAAAAGTAGATGATGTGCCAACCAGAAGCACAAAAGTTCATCCACAAAACTCTGTATGTCATTAGAGTTTTTGTATAGTAAGAGTAATTTACAATCTTGGGCTTATGGAAAACCAAACTGAAGTCTTTGCTCAGTCTGCCATAGACTTAAGCTTTTTCATTTGTTACTAATATCTGTGACATTCAGTGGCCTTGTGCATATATGATATGTTGCTTAGGCATATCTTTTGTCCTATGCAGAATGTTTCATTTTGACTTTTATGAAAATTGCAATCATGTGATTTATATAAACTTTTTAAATGTAGAAACTTTTTACTTCCACAGTCAATTTTGGGGATAGTAGAATAAAAGGCTTCAATACTCTGCCTCCTGTTGCCCCTCCCTCCTTTTTTTCTTGCTTCTTTGACTCAGATCATGTTGGGCTGTGCTGTTCAGTCTCTTGGGAAGTACAGGTTTCTGTGTCCTTACTCTTGAAATTTGCTGTGCTAAATGCTGTGTCTTATAACTAATGATGTTTTTCTTACAATTTCGCATTTATTAACCATTCTTAATCCTGTATTACTAATATTTGACAATTATTTAAATAAAAGGAACTTTATAATGAAACAAATACTTGAGAAGACTGGCCCAGGAACCTATATGTCAGGATGAGCTGAATTCTGGTAAATAATTTTAAGTAATGATGAGCGAAGTGAATTAGGCTTGTGAATTTACATGCTAGGTAGAACATATTCATATTAAAATATTTAGATATTTTGCTTCTATAGATGTTACTTTAATAAAAAAAAATTGAATTTTGTTTTTTATCTAGTTAACAAACTTTATTGGGACAAATTTACTGCTCCTTTAAGGAGCTTTTCCTGTAAGTTGTTGTGATGCTGTAGCATGATAATGAGGATCAGTAATCTGAGATGATACTATTTTTCTCTTCATCTTTGACTTGCACAGGACCTCCCTTCTTTTGGACCCAAGTATCCTTTCTGGGTCTCGGCTCTTTGTATACCTGCTTTCCTATGACCCCAAATCATAGATGGTGCTTTGAGCTTAGCACCTGCACTTAAAGAATGCCTAATGTGCTTGAGGAAAGCTTGCGGATTATCTTTCTGCTCCACCCACCCCAAAAAGCAGAGAAGCAGCAAAATCAGTAATGTGTTAGTTTGTAATTTTAAGAATTGGTTATATAGATATATTTGTGATGGTAGTGAGGTTATTCTACAATATGTATAATCATTGTAGGATCGATTGAAGAAATACAAAATACTCCAAAGTAGGATTTTCTGTACTATCTAGACTTTTGTAATGAATATTTGCAAGTTATCGCCGTTAAATCTACGCATCAGAGAAGATTAATCTGAAAGAGAGACCATGTTATTCTTGACCAGGACAGGACTCCTGTGGTTTGCTACAAGTGATGTAACCTCTGCCTGAGTTTTAGTTTGTAAAATACAGTGTTAATATTTAACCTACCTCAAAACTTGTTGAGGATCTGAAATATTGAGTAAGTGCCCAAAATAAAATATTGTCTTTTTAATAAATGTAAATTTCCTTATTAAACCAACCTGCCTTCTGTAAAAATTACAATGCTTAAAAGCTCAGGAATTTCCATTTGGAAAGACCTGTCAATAAGGATTTGTAGGTATAATTGCTTAGCCTTCATTATGGTGCTTGGGATAGAGAGGCTTTAAATTTTTTTTTTTTTTTTTCTGCCTGTAAGCTCAGTTTATTGAAGACACATTTGCAGCCTGTGTCACCATTGCTGAAATGATGATTTTGAGTAGATGAGCTTATTCATGATTCTCCATTTCCTTTTTATTTCATAGTTATGGTTTAAGAAATGACTAATTTTAATTATTGTCCTGTTTGCTATAAATGAATGCTGAAGTAAACCAAAGTTAGAGATAACAAATACCGTATTTTCCGGCGTATAAGACGACCCCCTAATTTTACAGTTAAAACATAGGTTTAGGCCTATATTCGCTGTATAAGACTACAGCCTCGGAAGTGGGGGGTAGTCTTATACAGCGAATATAGACCTAAACCTATGTTTTAACTGTAAAGTTAGGGGGTCATCTTATACGCCCGGTCGTCTTATACGCCGGAAAATACGGTACTTCATGAAAATTGGCTAACATCTGAAATAACCTGTTTCATGTTTAGTAGCTCCTACTTGATAGCACAGTTTTGAGAAACATTTCATTTTTGAACACTACAACTGCCTAAGATAATTATAGTTCTTGGCATGTTGGGATAGTAAAGATTCTTGCATTGTTTTGGTAACACTGGAAGGAGCGTGTTTGTAGTCTTTCCAAGTTATTCAGTCCTCTTGCTGCTGACTTCAGTCAACTATTCATCAAAGTAGGCCTAGTAAGGCTTCTACTTACTACAACAGTTGGAATTAATTGCTCTTTTTACTTGATATAACAAAACTATACCTCTGAATATTTATTGATATTTTTTAACAAATCAGACTTTGTATTCTTTTTCAAGTCTAAATTAAGTGAAGTTTTATCAAAGCTGAAATGTAATCGCCACTTAAATTGTGCTCTAAACTTGGTGTTTGGTGATCCAGGGGCAGGTATCCTATAGAAAGCATATCTGAATGGCAACTGAAGCAGTTTCTCTAGTGGCCTTTTCACATTCCCCAACATTCAAACACATTTTCACTCCTAATTTTCCTTATTCACCTCATTTTACTTTATTTCACCATCCTGGTTTATTTAAGCCTCCGATGGCTTTCATTAAATAGTGTTTAGGACTAATGAATTATCCCCCCTTACATCTTTCCCAGTAAGTTATAATTAAGGACACATTTTTCATTTTCTAAAACACTATTCTAATCTGAATAATGACTGATTTGAGCCACTATTCCAACTCTGCAACTCAGCATACACTGCCAGTCTTCCCTCACCACACTGTAAAACGGGGAAAAAAAAATCTAATTCTGAGATTCTTAACCTGAGAATGAAAACACTGATTTTAATACTGTTTTTGATTGTTTCAGCCTTTTAAGTATTTAGGCCTATTGGTTTTATTCTGAAAATCTCTGGTGGTCATGACAACCATTAATATGTATTTGTATTATGTTAATCATCTAAATAGTAATTGAACATACCTGATTCCTTTACTGTGCCCTCAAATTTGTTACCACATATCATTTGTGATGCAGTTGGACACTTCACCTGTATTAAAAGAGCCAAGAGTAAATGCCTTTCTTGTTGAACATGTCTATAGAGTTAGTAGTTAATGCCGAAATTTGTCAAATAGCCCTTCCAAAATTATACTTGTGAAATATACAGAAAAATAAATGGATCCACTTAATTTGTATCAGTTTAACTTGCGATTTTGTCTCATTTAAATGGTATATTGTTTTTCAGAATATTTTCTGAAGGTGATTTCTTTAGATTTCGGGTACTACTATATGTAAAAGGAATTGAACTTTTTTTTAATATATTTTTTATATTTTTTGACAGAGAGAAAGATAGAGGGACAGAGACAGAGAGAGAACCGAACTGCGAGCTCTCAGTTCAGCGTATGGTTCCACACGGGCTGGGGCCGGGACTCGATCCCCAGTCCCCGGCGCTGCAAAGTGAGCGCTTAACCCACTGAGCCATCCCGGCTTCCCCAGGAATTGAACTTTTGTAGTCTTAATTTTGTTTTAATTCAGTGTGTTAAGGAGATCCTGACACTTCTATTTGTAAAGATTTTGTGATTATGGTAACATTAAATGTTTGCAGACTGTTGAGTCTTCTCCATGTCATCATAGAATACTAGTACAGTACTGTCAAAAATAGGAAGATGGATGAGACAAAGCTTACATTCTGAGGACTACATATATGTTATGTATGCCATATTTATGTAATTGATGCAGAGAAGAAAATTAAATAGATAGAAATAAAGTTCTAGGAAGTCTAGAGGAATGAGTTACTCAACTTGGGCAATAAATGGGATGAGTGAGAACAGTGATGTTTTAGAGGTGGCTTTAAGAGATGTGTTGCTATAGGCATGTGTGAGGGAAAAGGGAGGAAGATCGTTTTAGATAGAGGAAATGTTATTTTCAAATAGATAAGGTGTTGGGAAAATGTGGCCCTGTATAAGAAAGTTTGGAGAATAAGGCATGTGAAGGAATTTGATTTTTCTCCATAATGTCTTTTCACCCAGCCTTCAGCTCGGTATGTGGCGTTATCTTTGGTTCCTCAGGCTGGGATCAACATTCACCAAAATCTGAATTTGTCACTTGTCACTTGTCATTGCTGGCACCATACCCCAAGCCACTAATAATATTTCTTACCTGGATAGCTCCTGTAGTGCCTAACATCACAGTCCACTCCTCCCTTGTCCATGCTGCTTCATCCTTACCCATCCCTTCACACTACCCTGCTTCCATCCTTAACATGCCTACTATAACCTTAAAATGTTCCAAACTCATTCCTTCTGTTCAACACTGGCTGCTTTTCCATTTAACTCCCCAGTTCAGAGCTTGGCTGACTCCTTTTCATTGTGAACTTGGTGTAACTTAACTTCCTCAGAGGGAGGTCTAATTCATTTTGTATCTCACACCTAGTAACAGCTTATATGTACTCAGGTGCTTGTTGAGTAAGTAAAATAGATGGTTGGGTTAGAAGCATAAGTGGGAAACCAGATTAAGAATATGGATGTAGAGAGAATGCTTGATTCTGGGTCTCAGCCATTTCTAGCCTTTCCTTCATCAAAGTTGGCCTTCCTACTATTTGAATGGGGATATGTCAAAGCTTTGTTCCCATAAACCTTAACAGCTGAAATTGGTGTACCTGATTTTCCATAGCAGGGAGGTATTAACTGTTCATTGCTTCTCTGCTCTTTTGATCATAACTGCAAGCATTCTGCATCTGATTTTTAAGGCTTTTTACTGCCTCTACCAATACACTGTATTAGGCGGACCAGTGTATAGGCTTTTGCTTTTCTGCATCTATACAAGCTAATATGTCTTTGTCCATAAATGGAAGTTGCCATTGGTTTGAATTACTGCAGACACTGTAGAGCAGCCATATTTTCATTTTTATTTATTTACTATTTTTTATTATTTTTGACAGAGAGTGATACAGAGACAGAGAGAACTGAACTGGGGGAACTCCCCAGTTCAGCACATGGGTCCGCAAGGGCCGGGGCCGGGATTTGATCCTCGGTCCCCGGCGCTGCAAAGTGAGCGCTTAACCCTCTGAGCCATCCCGGCTTCCCCCATCATTTTTATTTATTTATTTTTATTGAGCAGCCATATTTTAACAAGGATAAAGAGCAGAACCAGACACCAGTGGGCAGCTGTCTGCTAGACCACACTTACCCCAAACCTTTCATACTTTAATTCTCAACCACTTTCATATTGAAATGAGAAGCCCTAATCACTATGAATGCACTTGATAAAAGACTGACAAAATATATATATTTTTTAATTGGCAGGCAATTTCTGATTGTAAGATACCTGTCTTGAATACCTGTATATGATTTAGGACTCTGGCTTATGTTGCCAGTTGGGGTAGAGTTGATCATATATAGCAGGGGTGGCCAACAAGTCGATCGCGAGGCCAATTTTGGTCGATTGTCGATCGCTCGCAATGTCTGGGGTGGAATCCCGTGTACCATGGACTTTGAAGCGATTGTAGCTCTTATAACTAGCGGCGCGCTGATTTGAAGCGCCAACTCGATGGCGCCAATACAGCGCCCGGCTGATTTGAAGTGTCAAATCAACATACAATCCTAAGAAACCGACAAAATGGGATGTCAGAGTTTATACTCTAGCTGACTCGAAGACTGGCTACATTTGCTGCATTTTGCCATATTATGGATCACTCACAACAGAGCTCTTGGTCAGACCCGATTTACCTGTTTCATCAAGAATTCCGATACACTTATACAAAATGTTGTTGGAGAAAATTCCAGGTGCTCAGGGGCACCATATGTACACGGATCGCTACTATATTAGTTATGTCTTAGCTCAAGAACTAGCCAAATTGAAATGCAATATCTCCGGAACGATCTTAACGAACAGGAAAGAATTGCCCAAGGAAATAAAAAAGCCAAATTTTTCGAAAAAATCACGGTCGCATATCGATGGGGTAACACCTTACTTTTAGGGTGGAAAGATAAGAGGATTGTCACTTGTTTGACTACGAGGGGTGACACAGGAATGTCGACAGTCAAAAGGATTACACGAGGTGGTGTGGAAATAATGGTCAAGCAACCCAATATTGTTTTGAATTATATAAAATATATGGGTGGTGTTGATCGGGCGGACCAATATGCATCAAGGTATTGTTTTCTGCGAAAATCACTTAAATGGCGTAAGCTTTTTTGGGGGGTCATGGAAATTTGCCTGATCAATTCCTACGTTCTGTATAAACTAGAAAAGACCAAAAAAGGGGAAAAGCCACTCAGCCATTTGCAGTTTCTAAAAACTTGTCGAGCAATTGAGAGGATCATATCGCCAGCATCGTGAGCAAGCGTCTACGTCGCATTCCTATGAAATCTGACTAAATGGGAAGCTTCACATAAGTACTACAAGGGCCAAAAAGGGACTGCAAGGTTTGCTGTGACCGTAACACGCCTGGAGGTAGGCGGGAAGTAACGTATTACTGTGATACGTGTCCTGATAAACCTAGGCTGCATCTTGGGCATTGTTTTACGAAATATCACACAAAAACTAATTACAGAGTGTAATATTTATCAAATTTTGTTGTTTTCTATATAAAAATAAATTGGTGAAATTTTATTATTTGTATACATTTGTTTGTTTATAAATGATTTTAAAGTACTTGTTAAATTTGTTTCCGCAATTTGGCCGAAATCGTCTCGAATGGCTGGTTCGCACAAGCGAAAAAGGCCTCGAGCGCAAAGGGGTAGAAGACAAAACTTTCTAGCAATAGTTTAATGCATTCTGGGAAGTTGCCAAGGTCATAAATTCCTAGAGTTCTGACAGCCTGACACTGTGATCTCCGCCCACCCAGACAATACATTTTGACTTATGTGTTACACTTGTCACCGGACGCAACGCGTGGATGCAACAGTTACGACTCGACTCATTGAAGAACACAGTCAGTTAGCTTGAATATTTGGTAGTGTCATACGGTAGCTTCTTTTCTTTTGTATTAACAGTATTATTATCAATCAATATTATTTGTCCTCGGTGACCATGTTGAGTTTCAATTTTTCTTCTGTTTAAAATGTAAGTACCTTTTCTTTGTTTTAAATTAAATTGCTTTTCTTACCTATCTATTTACTTGATAAGTGAGCATTCTCGGCAACAGATCTCTAAACTGCGGTCATTACACTGAGAGAAAATAAGGGACAGTATTACAAATATATTAGGAACAACAATAATTCTATTTAAATTAAGTCAGTATTGTAAACCGTAATAAATATATTGTAACTTTAACATACTTCTTGTAAATTTGAATATATATTAGATTTTAATATACTTGTATTGTTGTCCCCGATCGTAATATGCAGTATTGTTATTATTTCTCTCAATGTAACTGAGATAATTGCCGCCGTTCATGAGTTTTTGAATTTTCTAGGAAAATATTTAATTCAATATTTCTTCTTTAAATTGTCATATTTCTTTGCATTCTAGTATACCCATGAACATGAGTAGTAAACCGAAAAAATCGAAAACATCACTTCAATGAAGAATGGGAACTTGATTACTTTTTTACAATGGTGAATGATAAATGTTGTTTAATATGCCTTACCTCGGTAGCCATTGCTAAAAAGGGTAATCTGGAGAGACATTTTTTAGCTTTACATAACAAGTATCAAACAGATTATCCACCAAATTCTGAACTGAGAAAACATAAAGTTAGGGATCTTAAAAC